>JAMLFY010000002.1:9406429-9646189 GCA_030441495.1 Dalbergia oliveri
GGTACTTGGATAACATTGAGACAAGGTGGAATCGTCCTAATCGTGTTGATGATGAGCCCAATTGTGTTCATCCTAATTCGTGGGTAGCTGAATTGTTTCCGCAAGTAGGAAGGCCAGTTGGTGGTTCATCATATTTCAATTTAACAACTATAGAGAAGTTACAAGCTCATAGACATGTATTAATCAATTGTCCTATAGTTGACCCTTATCTCCAGTGAGTAATTCATAAGCTTCTACTATCAATAGTTAAAACTTATTTCATTCTTATGTCTAATATTTCTAAATTTATATAGGGAATTTAGAAATATTATACGTAGGAGACTAAGGAGCCATACAAGAAATATGTCAGAGATAGACAAGAAAGTTCATAGAGAGTTTGTTGGTTGGTTCTACAATCGGGTGCGTAAAATTATAGTTTTATATATTACATCTAAATTCTAAAATTTGTGATTAACACTTAACATGCTTTTTTAGATTGCCAACAATCTCGATAATCTTGAAGACTATCAAAGAGGTGTGTTTCTTAGTCTGGCTAAAGGTCCTATCAACCAAGCTAGAAGGTTCTCTGCATATAATGTCAATGGATTCAAGTTTGAAATTGTGGCACGTGACAAAGGATTAAAAACTCAAAATAGTGGAGTTTTTGGTACATTTGGAACAAGAAGTTACTCAAGTAGTAGTGATTCTCAAATGAGATTTGGAGAAGTGCCTTATTATGGAAAGTTAGTAGACATTATTGAACTTAACTATAATGGCTCATTTAATGTTCTACTTTTTAAATGTGAATGGGCTAATACCACTAATCCAAGGGGCATGAAAAAAGACAAGTTGGGGTTCACTGCCATTAACTATGGTAGATTGATACATACGGGTGAACATGAAGATGATGAGCCATATATAAAGGTTTCTGAAGCTCACATGGTTTTTTATGTTGATGATGAGAAAGAAAAAGGATGGAGTCTACCAGTTCATATAAGTCCAAGAGATGAGTATGACATGGGTGAAGAAGATGAAGATATTATCTATGATAATGAGGGCTATCCATCCCAAAACTTGGAGCAACTTTTTCCAGATAATGTGTTGCATATACAGTTAGCAAGAAATAGTATAGATGATGACCATCTAAATTCACTTGTTAATGAAAATATTGATGATGACAATGAAGGCATGGTGTTGTAATAAATAAGGGTAAAGTCTCTCTTTTGTACAAATATTGTCAATATGCTATTAACTAATTTATATCTATCCTACATAGCATAGTGATAATTTATCTTTCTTAAATATGATAATGTTTTTTTATTTTTGCATTGAAATACTCATATGCTCTTTTTTCTTTTTCCCTTCCAGATAGTAAACATGCACAAGAGAAAGCGGTCTTTTTCTTCTAAGGCTAAATCTGTACTGTTTCAGCTAAGTCTTTGGGTGCAAGTAAAAATGCACCACATGGTCAACTTCATAGTGAGCCTTTAGATGAAATTGGAAGATTCTCTTAGGAAGTTGGCCATGCAAATACATCTTGATCAGCTATTTGAATCTCCTCCATATCCTAAGCCTGAAGCCCTTCCATCCACTAGCCTGAAGACCATCCATCTCCTGAGCCTGAACCTTCTCCATCTCCTAAGCCTGAAGCCCAAAATGAATGTGCGACAAAGCCATCTAAATATTGGTCTATTGATGTGATTGGTAGGTGATTTATTTGTTCTTATGTTGTGTGGAAGTGTTATTTTTTTTACTCAAATATTTTGGTTTATTTTTATATGTCAGATGAGAACAAAGTTGTGCAAAAAAGAAAATTAAAGCTTGGAGATGTTTGGGTGCTCGAACCTGGGACCAAGGTGATGGTAGAATGGAATCAGCAAACCAACCAGTTGGGCAATCAGGTGGTCTTTTAGGATCCTTTTTAGGAGCAGTTGCTGCAAATTTCAGGAACTTTCCTATTTGTTATGAGAAATGGCCACTAGTTCCAGATACCTACAAGGATAATGTCTACAAGGAGCCCATTCAGGTTCGCAATACAATCACTTTAATAAATTCATTTTGCATTTATTGTTTGGTATTATTAACATTTGCTCCTTTGTTTTTTCCTTTCTTTCTTTTTCTTTCTTTCTTTCTTTGAAGAAAAAATTTGATGTTAATGATGGGAAGCATAAGGAGTACATACTCAAAAACATTGGCAAGAAATGGAAAGATGATCGGTGCAAATTGTTCAACAAGTATTATGATTTTGACAAGAGTAGGAGTCAAAACCTTGAGTCATGTCCAGAAGGAATCCGCTGGACCACTGGGCATCTTTTATAGACTCGAATGAAGGATAAAACTCTGGTAATTTCACATATGTTAAAATGCTTAGTAGCTCTTATTTTGCCTATTGTCAACATGTTTTTTTTTTTGTAATGCTATAGGCGATATGTGATAAAAATGCTGTCAATCGACAAAAACAAATGGTTCCTCATACCCTCGGGTCTAAGTCAATGGCGAGGAAACAACATGAGCTAGTATGTAATTAACATTGAGTGATCTTTATTGAATTTTAATACTAAATTGATTTGCTCATGTTATTAACCTTACGAAATGTTATAGGAAGTTACAAATAAGCGGACCTACACAGGAGTTAGATGTACCCAATTAGCCATAAAAAGAAGGATGGATCTTATGTTAATGATGAGGCTAGAGAAAAAGTGTAAGAAATGCTATCTTTTTAATATTGTAAAGTTATCAATTCTAACATATGTAGTGTGCACAAATACTAACAATCATCATTTTGTATATGTAGGAGCAATTAGCTAGCCTTGAAGGGAAGGGGCTTCTTCCAACATTCTTCACATGATGATGCCTTCAGTAAGTTATTCGGAAGGAGCACCGGTCGTGTTCGAGGTATGGGATTCGGGTCTGCCCAACTCAAGTGTTTCATTTTTCTACGAGCCATTGTGGAGGGACATCTTCATGCAATCATGGTTCAGATTTGGTTAAAATTCAACAAATGGAAGCGGAATTGAAAGAGAATAAAGCAGTAGTTTCAGTGCTTCAAGCCCAATTGAGTTACTTTATCACACACTACTTGGGTGGTACATGCCATCTGATTTTCCCACTATTGGAGAGAGAACGGGTAGCTAAATCTATTTACCCTATGAGATGAACTTTTTACTTATACTTGAATTACCTATAACTGCATGGTATGCTGTCTTCTTGAGAACATGGTTATCACACACATGCTTTGGTTTTGCCTTTTGGTTTCTCTGGAATGGTTACATAAACATGTTGTTTACTCATGCATATTGCTAGTCCCTAGGATCATTATTATTGTTGATTAGAACATATGTAAGCTGTAGATTTATTTGGCTAAGGTGGTCTAAATAGTATTTTAGTCATGGTTAGGTTCTCTTTGCTTATGCTTTGAGTTTCTGAACACTGAGACTATAGATGCAGTAATTTCTTCCTGTGTAGCTATATCAAGCTATGCTTATGTTCATTTTAACTCCATGTCTTAAGCTTGGCAAGAATTGAGAAAAAAGCAAAACACTAAAAGCAAAGGTGACTTTTAGATCATAAAGTTTAAGTACTTTTTCATTGCTTCAGTGCTTGCCCATATAAAATGTAGGTCATAAAGCTTTGAGCATATAAAGATCCACATATTTTTGCTTTGAAAATAGCAATGCCTTGATCATCAAAGTTCTACATGCATGAGTTTTTAGCTTTGATGAAAATAGGGGATTATTTGTCCTAGAATAAGAAAATCATTGGCTTTCCTCAATTCTATTTAGCAAAGTATGTTAAATCATTTTATGTATACAAATCAATCAAGTCAAACAAACAGAACATAATTTTCCCTTTTGTGACAATTGATGGACCACTTTTAGAGAACAATGGATTTACAAAGAAATAGGATATAAAAAAGTTAAGTTAGGAAAAGAATCACTACATGTAGGATAGTGTTATTGACAAGCATCCCTCCAGAAGATATCTTTTCCACATAATCCTTTTTCAGCTTTCATTGTTTGTGAATAGATATGAGCAAGAGGTTCTGGCTTTGATTTGATTATGTCGAAGCTATCTTCTATGTTTTCTACCTACAGATGTTAGGGAAATGTCAAACATGAAAAAAAATAAAGTATTTTTCCAATATTTCTCTAAATACCGAAGTTATCTTTCTTATTTTTATTTGTAATAATTTTATTTGTTCTTTCTATTTATTCTATTTTCTCATTTTACAAGATTATGTTGTGCTATTTTTTCTATAATTTCAGGTTGAAGACTTGGAATCACCAGGGCCAACAAGACGACCCTCCTCTTTCTGCTAGCCATGACCCAGCAAATGAGGACCGTCCAACAATTAGCATATTATTGATTGTCTTTATTAATCAATCTTAGAGTTATGGAATGAATAATTCTATGATGTTGTAAGATTATAAGCACTTGTTGTTTTTGTTTTATCATTTTGTAAGAAGTTTAAATGTTTTAGACATAAAAGATATTATGATATATTATCAATTATGAGACACTTTCTATTAAAGTGATGAGTGATTGTAATTTTAAAATTTGCTTTCTGCTTGAATTTTGTGGATGTTTAAAAGTATTTGTATTAGAAAGAAAGCTATTGTGACCAAGTTTATGAGAAAGAATACAAAAGGAGAAGAAATGTGATATTAGCAATTAGCGGCGGTTTACAAAAGAAAATATTCAATTTTGCGGCGGTTTTAGACCGCCGTTAAATTATGCACGTCATTAATGGGTTATTTAATTGCGACGGTTACTAACCGCAATGTTTTCAACAAATTATTATTTTTAAGTTTTGGCGACGGTTATCAGCATATTATTTTTTTTATTTTTGCAGCGGTATAGCAACGGTCCTAACCGCCGCAATGTTTTTCAACAAATTATTATTTTTAAGTTTGCGCGGTTATAACCGCCACAATGTTTATCAGCATATTATTTTTTGCAGCGGTTTAGCAACCGCCGCAATGTTTAAAGTGCTTTTTCCCATTTGTAATTTAGCGGCGGTTCTAGAACCGCCGCTAAGGTAGATGGCATTTTGCGGCGGTTGTTCCAACGGTTGGCTGGACCGCGGATAAGGTTGGTGACGATTGACTTCGGCGGTTCGAACCGGGCGGATGGTTCACGCGGTTAGAACCGCCGTGAAAGGGAAAAAAACGCAAAAATACTTTTTCCTGGTAGTGAAGGGCGTAGAGATCCTCCCAGACTTGTTTGTATTGTTTGCTGTGGGATTCTTTGTGTTTGCGGAGATTCAGGATGCATGTTGTGGAGTTATAAGGGGACGCGCAATAGAACGGTTTTTAGGATTATGTGAATTATATGTAATCTATTTTGTTGTTGATCTTTGTAAAAATATTTTTATTGTTGAATTGCTTGAAAATTCAAATAAGGGAGCTCCTCATTTAAGGGGATATCCTAAAATTTTATTAAAATTTTTTTAAGGACAACAAAATATAAGTAACCATATGAAAAAAACTTGAAGACTAATTGAATGTGTTTTATAGACCAATTAAAAGAAATATCTGATGATGGAAGCTCCTAATTTAAGGGGAGATGTTGAAATTTTGTTAAAATTTTTTTAAGGGATAGAAAATTAAAGAAAGATGGAAGCTCCTAGTTTAAGTGGAGTTGCTGTCAAAATTTTGTCAAGGAAATAAGATTAAAAGTAGTTGTACTAAATAATTTAGATACCAATTGAATTTGTATTTGAAAGTAATAATTTGATATCTTTAAAAAATTGTAGGGTCTAGGTTTATCACAAGCGTGTTACCTTTAAACCAATCATGGATATACGATAGATTGCTTACTAATAGGGGATTAACGGAATTTTATAGTGGTGTTGAAGAATTTATGAAGGTAGCATGTCAAACACAACAATTCATTAATGAGGCAAAAGTTAGGTGTCATGTAGTAAGTACAAATGTAGGAAGTATTTAGATGATGATATGATAAGAGTTCATTTGTACAAGTAAGGATTCATGTCATACTTTAGGTTTGGACCAAGCATGGGAAGCAAGTTAATGCATGGAATCAAGTGGGTATATTTTAGATTGGAAGTAGTTCTGGTGGGATCCATATAGGTAAAACAAATATGGGTAATGTGCTGTGGGAGGATAACCTGGTTAGACATCAAGAGATGGTTTTTGATATTCCTGGTCCTAAATTTGTAACTTGTTATTCAGCTTTAGTAAAAGCCCAACCAAGATGCCGCTAGGTTTTATAGTTTCTTAGAGGCTACCAATCAACCTTTATGTGAGGATTATGTACACTCCAAGTTGTCTTTAGTAGTTAAATGCTGAACATTAAGTCAAAATGGAACAAAAGCCAAAGTTCTTGGATCATGGGCTGCTGATAAGTGACTATGTCCGAAGCCTTGATATAATCCAAAAGATTTTCATCAAGCTAAAAAATTATTATATGAAAAAATAATTAAATATGAGCAATAGTAACATATTAAACCGCAATGGCACTAATAAAAAAAATTATTAAAACTATTATCGACGGTTTAACCATCAGTAAAATAATTATTTTGGTAAAATAAAATAATTATGAAAACACAACGTCTGTAAGTGAGTTCGGTAATATAAATAATTTATTATTATTATTTAAGTTTCCCGCTGGTAATATTAGAAGTGTCGATCAGTAATATTAATTTCCATGACGCCTCTAATCTAATTGTATTCGGTCAATTTTTATTTTTTATACTTGTGGTACACCGTCGAAATTAAAGGTTGTAAACAGTTAACCGTTGGTAGTAATTGATCAATGGCTTAAAAGGAATGGCCCATATCCGTCGGTATACCCGACGATACAATTCACACCCATTAAAAAATCCGTAATAAACTGGATATCTTGTGCTTTTCTTGTAGTGTTTATTTTGATTTGCATTTTACTAGGCTTTTGACCTGAGAAAAAAAAATCTTATTCATTATTTTTTTTCGTGCTAATCATTGTTTGTCTCTTTGTGAAAATAAAAAGGGATGAAAAAGGGGCTATAAATAAAATTGTATTATATTTTATAATTGTTAGAGTATTTACAGTGTTGTGTATGTGTTGGATACTGTTCTGTGCAGACCATTCCTAATGGCTAATACACAACCAAGTTAGGTGCGACGCTATTGAGTATGGGAGGCATAACAGATAAGTATTATACCTCTAAAATTTTAGACACGATATATTAACGGTTGTTTCTAACAGTAATTATGTGATAAATGAAAATTTTTGAGTGGTACCTAGACTTTGGGCTATCTCACATATCTATGCAAAGAAAAATGTTTTACCTCCTACGATATTGTGAAGGAAAAAAGGTTGTGTGTGTTGGCAACTCTAATAGAGTTAAGAGTCTAAGCTAAAGTAATTGTGAAATTAAAACTCACTTTTGGTGAAATTTTATCATTAAAATGTCCTGGAAATGTGTTATAATTTGATATATGTATCTATATTGGTGAAAGCTAGGCTGAATATTATTTTTTGAAAATGATGAAGTTGTGCTTTTAAAATGTGGAATTTTAATTTTATGGAAAGGGTTTTGCTAATTAATGTTCTTAGGACACTAGTTAAGATTTTCAATGGTGGAAACTTTTGATACTTCAAATGTATTAAATGTATAGATAAATTAAAAAATTTATTTTTCAATAAAAAATTTATACTTTGGAAACCTTAGCTTGTGTTTTAAAGTAACCGATTAGCAAAACCCTTATGAAAAAATATTATTATAATAGTGATTTATTTATGTTAAATGTTACTTGTGCTATGAATGAAAATGCATTTTCCTCCATTATATGCTTGATTTCAATAAATATGTGAGAGCAAGATTAGGATATGTTAGTGTCGTTTATAAATAAAAATAAAAAATAAAAAATGCATTTTTTCTTATGTGTTAGCATATTTAAATGATTCGTTTGCATCATATTATTTAGATATAATATCTATAATATATAATTTAATTAGCAATAATTATGTACAGTAAATATTTGCCGTTATTACTTAGCACATTTGATTAATTTACTAGTACCGATTGTTTTGATTGCATTATTATACCATTTTAATTATGTTTTAATTGGTTAGATTGAGTTACTAAAATGACATTAATGTTTTTCTCATAAAATTATACGTTAATCGACATACAGAGACTAAACTTTGCAAATCAATTATCATTATCTATAAACTAAAATAATCAGTTTTCAACATTTTTAATTATATATAAAATTTAAGTTTTATAATTTTTTTTATAAAATTTGAAACAAACGCATGTTTATATTGTTCAATTTTTTTAAAATTTGGCATGCTTGGTTATCAATATAATATTACATAATTTGATGGTCGGATCAATTAAATTAAAGACAAAATCCCTATTTTAGTCCCTCTAAAATTTCTAGTTGAACAAATTGATTCCTATATAAAATAAACTTCTAAATTGGTCCATGTGAATTAAATCGTCAAACAAATTGGTCCTTACAAAAATAAACTTTCAAATTGATCTTTACAAAATTAAATAAACGGACAAATTAGTTCATTCAAAATTAAATAATTAGATAAGTTAGTCCCTCTGTTAAGTAGAGCTAGGGGGACTAATTTGTTTGACAATTCATTTTACAAAAATTAATTTGAGAGTTTTTTTGCACGGACCAATTTGTTTGACTTTTCAATTTTCAGGGACTAATTTACATTGGGAGTTTATCTTTTATAGGAACCACTTTATCCGACTTAAAATTTTATAGGGACTAAAATGGAGGTTTAGTCTAAATTAAATATCTATGATGAGTTATTGAAATGTGTAAGTACGTTAAGACTTATATATGGTGTAAACGGATCCCCACACACGAACAGATATATATATATATATATATATATATATATATATATATATATATATAAGTTAGGATGCAAATTGCACTTGTTGTAATTTTTACATCACTTACAACTTTCTATGAAATAATATTTTTGTCGATCTAATAAGTTAGGATCAAATTACATGTTGTAATTTCAAGTAAATTTACACCACTTACAACTTTTATGAAATAATATTTTTTATCGATCTAACTGTTAAATTGTAATTATCTATTGTAAATATTATTTATGTCAAATTTGATAAAATTGAATATCAATATTAATGCAATTATGCAGCTTCTATTCATGTTTATTTTAAGCATTTATATATTACATTAATTTTGGCATGTATAAAAACTATGCTAAACAATTTTAGATTAATTTAAAATTTTATAAATATGATCTATATGATAAGAACTTTTAATCCAATAATAGGTTTTATAAAATATTATACTAATAAATAATTATTCAATGATGTAACATTTATTTAAAATTACATCAGGATAACTTAATCCTAACTCCTCTCTCTCTCTCTCTCTCTCTCTCTCTCTCTCTCTCTCTCTCTCTCTCTCTCTCTCTCTCTCTCTCTCTCTCTCTCTCTCTCTCTCTCTCTCTCTCTCTCTCTGTATGTGTGTGTCTGTGTGTGTGTTGGTATTTTCCATTCAACTCAATCTTCCTACCCTCGACAACACTATTTTTATCTCATTCCTTTCAAATTTATCATGGCTGGCAGGTACATGTTTATTTTCTTTATTATTTTGATGTGTATTTCATTACTTGCATTTTGTTGTTGTGCAAAACCTTTATGAAAAAATATTGATTCATATGTATGATCTGATTAAAAATTTAAACGCTGGTCCAGACAAAAAGGTCTTCACGATCAAGGTTCGAATTATACGGCATTGGAGGCTTGCTGGTTTTTTCTTATCATCAAAAACCATCAATAGAGATGATAGCCATCGATGAACCAAAAGTGACCTGTTCATTGAGTATACTTATATCTTTTCTTTTTTTTTTATTAGCTTGATTTATTTTCATTTGCATTTTACCAGACTTCTGACTTGAGGAAAAAAAATTTTCTTATCCATTACAAGAAATATTTCCTTTGGCACCTGAAGTTCATTATTTTTTTCGTTCTAATCATACTTTGTCTCTTTGTGAAAATATAAAGGATGAAAAAGGGGCTATAAATAAAATTGTATTATATTTTATAATTGTCAGAGTATTTACAGTGTGGTGTGTTGGTGTTGGTTATTGTTATGTGCAGAAATCAGAAACATTCCCGATGCACAACCAAGGTGCGAGCAAGATTATTATTATAGGAGGCGTAATAGATAAGTATTATATATCAAAATATGGCTTAATGCATGATTTTAGAGATTATTATAAAGAAATTTGAGATTACTGCTAGTTTATCACGTTATAAACTTATGGTTTTAAGAGCATGAAACAAATTTTTTATTAAACTCATTGGACCATTATTGTTAAACTGATTTTATATAGAGTTTATGATAAATATGATTATTAGACACTTTTATGAATGTTAGAATTAATTATGAAAATAGTTTATGTATATAATATAGCTTTTAAACTAGGATTAGAATCCAAACATAGAGTTTAGAAAAAAGGCTGGATTTATGATGTTGAACTAGACGGTAGCTATAGAAACAAAAATCAACGGATTAAAACAATTGTTAACCTTAATACTAAGTTGTCCCCAAGGGATAATCTCATAGAGCAAAGATGGAACCTAGTTGGGTGTCCAATTTAGATTCTTAAAGGACCACAGAGAGAAACTTGTTGTCACATATATTAGGTATAACCAGTGATTCCTATTTCCCTATTAGTCCTGTTATTCTGATTTATGGAAAACCATAATTTTGATTATATGTACATAGATATGAAATGGTTAGAGCTTTATTATTATTATAATTGTGAATTTTAGCATTGTTCCTTGGTGTCCCATGAAGGGATAGTAAATTTAACTGAATTGTTGGATAAAACTCACCTCTCTGCCTTTTCCCTTTATAAGATAGCAGCTATTATAGGTTCTTTCTAGCCGCCTTCTTCCTAGCAATATTAGAGTTTCAACTGGTAAACTTCACTTGGGGTGAAGTGTCGTTATTATAGAATAGAGTGCTCCAGTGTCATTAATTGTAGATAGGAGTCCCAAGCTATAGAGTATGTTTTTGTATTTTGCATACCATGGTGTCATTCTGGATTGTATTTCTTGATTTAACCGTCATGGTTGTTTTGTATAAGAGTACTTTTCTATATATATGGATGGTATTATGACTTCAGACTTTAGAGTTGATTTATCAAATAGCAGTTACAATTATTTTGAATTTAAAGAGTAACTGATTTGTATGTGGAAAATGAATTTATGTTTTAAATGGATTTTATGATTTAAATATGCATAACGAGTCAGAGGTCATGAGACTTACGTGCGAATGAAATTTCTCATATGCAGCACGTTCTAAATCAGGTCATGACACCTACTTTGTTCCCATACTCAACCCAAAACCCCTTGTGCTCCCTTACTCATAACAAAGTAAATCTAAACCAATTTTTCTCATAAACTAGCAAACTTCACATGTTCTAAAACAAACTTCATATATTAATCAGATTTCACATATCCTTAAAGATTTCACAGATCCACAGATTTCTTATATTCTAATAGACTTCATATATACATCTTTAATTTAAATATTACTAAATCTAAGGATACACATGTCAGGATACATATCTTGGATACACATATCAATGATACACATCTTGAATACACATCTCAAATATACATAAATAAAATCAATTGTTATCCCACCAAAATATACACATGGGCCAATTTTTCCCATTATCATCCTCATCCTTCTCTCATCTATAATCTATAATTTATAATAATAATACTAATATTTAAGATTCATTTCATGGAAAGTTTTTCCACATGTTGATTCAGAGTAATTTAGGGTCTGTATTTTTATAACCTTAATTGTGATATATCATTAAGATATTATAGACATAATTGAATCTAATTTTGATTACATATTGATATAATTTGCTCTTATTTGATTCAATACTGATTTATATCATTAAATTGTGCAACAAGTCATTTTTCTAGAATTTATAATTTTAAAAAATATTATTTATGAATCTTAAATATTTAAATTACATATAATCAGTTTTCAATTAATTATAATAATAAATTTAATTAAAATAATCAATTGATTATCGATTATCAACTAGGATAGACATTTACATCAAGTACAAAAAAATGCATGCACATTCTTCTATTAAAATTCTTTAAAATTCAAATCTAAAATTTGAAAAAAAAAAAACTTATGTTGAATTTTGAAAAAAGAATTGAGTTTTTCTACGTATTGTTTTCAGAGTCATTTAGGGTCCACATTTCATAACCTTGACTATTAGTAATTTTTTAAAAAATATTTTCATAATTTAATTATGGTATATCATTAAAATATCATAGACATAATTGAATCCAATTTTGATTAATTACATATTGATTATAATTTTATCTTATTTGATTGAATGCTGATTTATATCATTAAATTGTGCAACATGTGATTTTCTAGAATTTATAATTTAATAAAAATATTATTTATGAGTCTTAAATAGTTACATTTTATATAATCAATCTTCAATTAATTATAACCATAAATTTAATTAAAATAATCAATTGATTATCAAGTATCAAGTATAATAGACATTTATGTCACGTCCAAAAAAATGCATGCACCTTCTTTTGTTAAAAGTCTTTAAAATTCAAATCTAAAATTTGAAAAAAAAAGAACATACATTGAATTTTGAAAAAGATAATTGAGTTTTTACAAGTGTCACTTCCAGAGTCATTTAGCGTCCATATTTTCATAACCTTAATTATTAGTAATTTTTTAAAATGATATTTTTATGATTTAATTATGATATATCATTAAAATATAGTAAACATAATTGAATCTAATTCCGATTAATATTGATTATAATTTGCTCTTATTTGATTGAATACTGATTTATATCATTAAATTGTTCAACATACCATATTTCTAGAATTTATAATTTAAAATATTATTTATGATTCTTAAATAATTACATTCCAAATAATCAATTATCAATTAATTATAACCATAGATTTAATTAAAACAATCAATTCATTATCGATTGCAATTATCAATTATAATAGACATTTACATCACGTAAAAAAATGCATGCATATTCTTTTGTTAAAAAGTCTTTAAAATTCAAATCTAAAATTTGGGAAAAAAAACTTACGTTGAATTTTGAAAAAGAATTATTATCAACGTTATATGTATAAATGATAATATATATCAACATTGTAATATAGATTAGTAATCAATAATAATTAATAATATCATTATTATATACTTATCATTATAAAAAAAATCATTATTACTCTTATAATTTATATTATCATTCAAATATAATCATGTATAAATCCTACACTGAATCATGAATATATAATAGATTGCATCCTAATAGAGGGGGTTAATTAAACCAAAAATTTATAATGGTGCTGAATAATTTATGAGGGTAGCATGTCACAAACAACAGTTCATTAATAAGGCAAAAGTTAGGTGTCCCTAAACCCTAAAATAAGTGCAAATGTAGGAAGTATTTAGATGATGATACCATGAAAGTTCATTGTACAAGTGGGGTTCATGCCTGACTATTGCATTTGGATTGAGCATGGATAGGTAGTGAATGCAAGGAATCAATTGGGTGTGCTTTAGACTAGATGTAGTTCTAGTGGGGTCTATGTAGCTCAGCATGATGTGTGTAATGTGTTGTGGGAGGATAATCTGTGTAGACATCAAGAGATAGATTTTGATACTGCTGGTCCTAAATTTGCAAGTCATTATTCTCAGTCTTCAGTTAAAAGCCTAACCAAATGTGCTAGGTTTTATAGTCTGCTGAGGCTGCATATCAACCTTTATGGGAGGATTGTACACACTCATTGTCATTAGTAGTTAAATGTCGGTATTAATTTTGAAGGAAACCAAAGCCAAAGTTCTTTTAATCGGTGGGCTTAACTGGTCAGTGACTAAGTCTGAAATCCCAATTTAATTCCAAAAGATTGTTATCAATCTAAAAAATTAGTTTCTAAACTTGGGTTGAAGGAAATAAAGATTGACCACTATTGAAAGGCTACTTGCTTTACTACAAAGATGATATTGCATAAGGAGTAGTCCTACTAAGAGCCTATGTTTAAACCAGAGACGTGAGGATGCCTCTCACAAAAGAATGCACTATCTGCTTTTAATCCCTAGGCTCAAGAGACTCTATGCACCAATAAGTTTGGCTTCTTATATGAGGTGACATAGTGAAAATCAGAGGGGTGGCGGTGTGATGACTCATCAATCACATGGTAAAGTGTAGAAACATTTTGATCAACAATATTCTAGTTTGCCTTTGACCCTCAAAATATTAGATTGAAACTCTGTTTAGATGGATTTATCTCGCATAACCAATTTAGCAAACCCTATTCATGTTAGCTCATAGTTGTTATGCCATACAATCTCCCTCATGAAATGTGCATGAAAGATTCTTACCTGAAATGTTCATGAAAGATTACATGTAAGTCCATTTTGTTAAATCATGTATAGCCCAATATATTGTTATTAGTTAATTTTGTTTTATACAAGTCAATTGACATTTCAAACTTCATCTATGCAAGTGCAAAACAAAAATAATCATGTAACATGTCCCCATTTATTCAATTTAGCTTGGGGGCCCAAAAATAAAGCTATAAGTTGGCCCATATACTATGTAAATGGGTACAAGTTTCATACAGCAAATTGGGTGCAGAAAAAAAAAATCAACAACATTGGTATTTGTGTTAAAGATGATGCTTGGGATGGAGAATGTGATTGGTATGGTTTCATTAAGGAAATCATTGAGTTTGAGTACCTTAGTAAATCCATAAAAAAATGTGTGCTATTCAAATATAAATGTTATGATCTTAGGCGCTTACTAGGACACGACAACACAACAATTACAAAATTATTGAAATCAATCACATCATAAGATACGTAAGTTGTGATCTATTTATTATAGCCCAAAATGCTAGACAAGTTTATTATATGTCTTATCCTGGAAAAGGTTAAAGCTGGAGGGTTGCAAACAAGAAAAGAAAGCAAGAGGTAGATTGAAGTAGAGGAAGATCCTTGAAGATGCTTATCAAGTGGATGATCCACCCCTTTAAAGGCAATAATCGATATAGACAATCCTGAAAATCCTCTTCCATTAACTATTGGGAAAGTTGACATAATTGAATGCACAAGTAACCACCCAATGAGAAATCATGAAGATGAAATAAGTGATACAGTGATGATGATGCAGATAATGATCAACAATAAAGTGACGATGAAAATAGCCTTGAACTTTTAGATTAAATAAGGTGTTAAATATTTTATGCAATAATGTTTTGAAATTACTCTAAATTTTGTATTTAATTATATCTATTTTTGGATCTTTTTAATTATTTCAGTATGGTAAAGGCAGAGGCAAACCTAGGAAGGTTAATTTATCCACTACCACCTCCACCACCTCCTCTGCCACTACTTCCACCACTTCCCTTCCATTACCTCCACTCCGTCCTTGCCACCATCACCCTTCCTTTACAAATGATGCCCACTCTGAGTATGATGGCTTCCACCTCCACCCTATTCCCAGTCAGCCTATCCACAACAGTGACCTTAGCCCCAACCCTACCACTGGCCTAACTCCTAGCCCCACATCTCATCAAACCCCTACTTCCTCGAGTGGTCACAAACACAGAACCCAATGGGAGGCTACTTGGTTGAATGATAGGCTACTTGGCCTGGATGGTAGGCCCGCTTAGATTGATGGTAGACCACTCTGCTGATTAAACGGACAATAAAGACACACAAGTTTAAACATGTTATCTATGACATATTTTAATTTTGGATTGTGTATTCTCAAATCTTATTTTGTAAACCAATCAGGATTAATATATTGGTAGGATTCTTTCATCCACTAAATCTTCTTAATAATAATAAACTAAAATATATCTCCATCTTATTGATAAAATTTTCAAATTTCATTATTCAAATTATAATAATGTAATGCATATGGTTGAAATCTAGCAAAAATCCACCTCCTTGATCCCTCCTTGCCCAAAATTCAAAATCACCACAAAGAAGGTGAAGAGATTGGAGCTCCAAAATGCTTGAAGGTTGTGTTTGATGGGGAGTAGGAGCTGAAAATGGTAGCCCATACTCAAGTGTTTGAGGTTCTTAGAAGGAACAATGGAGGTGGAGTGATGAAGAATGATGAGATGAATAAGTAGAAGAAAAGAAGAAGAAGAAGACGGGAAGAACTAGAATAGTGTTTGAGAAATAAAATGTGTGCTGTGTGTTTGGAGGGCAAGGGCTTTTTATTTTTCACAAGGGTTGTAAGTGTAAAGGTGTGGGTATTAGTGGAGATAGTTTGGTAATTTCACAAGAAATTAATATTATAAGACATAAATTAAAATAATAAGCTCACATACTTTAAATGCAAACAAACATTATCTTATTTCATCCATCTTGAATTTTATACTTAGGTGAGAATATTTGAAAACACATGGAGGGAACTACAATTTTCGAGGCACATCATACACGTACTTTAATGACATCATCACAATACTTTTGACTCTTAAACTAATTAATCACAATTAAGAGTGAGATTATGGATTTTATTTACAAAGAAGTTAAAATTAATTATGACAACTAATTATCCAATAATTAACTAATTAAGATAATTAAATATTAATTAGACTTAATTATTCTTAATCAACCTTAATTAGGCCTAATTATGGGCCAAGTACCTTCTTACTTTTGCCTTAAGCAAAGCTGAATTTGACAAGATCATAGGTTGTGACATGGCCAAGGAGATTCTGGATAGGTTGCAAATGCTCCATGAGAGAATAGATTAGGTTAAAGAAACTAAGATAAACAAGTTAGTTCATCAATACGAAATGTTCAAATAATGAATATGAGAACATCGATGAAATGACACAAGATTCATGCATATCATCAACCAACTAAAAGATTTGGGCAAGAGATACTCAAATGTTGAAATGGTTAAAAAGATTCTAAGAAGCCTTACCTCAAAATGGCTTCCCAAAGTCACAGCTCATAAAAGCTAAGGATCTTAAGACCTAGTTTAGATGCCCTCGTAGGCTCTTTGAAGACCCATGAAGTTGTGCTTGTTAAAGCTCATGGTAAGACCATGAATAGAAACAAGTCTATGGCTCTCAAAACTTCCCACAGGAAGCAAAATCCAAAGAAAGTAATGAAAGTCACAAAGGTTTCTGGAAGAAGAATTTGATGAGGATTCTAAGAGGATGGAGATGAGATCTACATGTTGGTTAGAAAAATGTCAAGAGCATGGAAGAATAGACTTATAAAGAAGAACAAGTCTACCTTCAGAAAGGATAAGAAAGGGAAAGGAAAGCTTGAGAATGCAATTGCTATCACTATGGTGAAAAGGGACACTTCATGATTGAATGTCCAAAGCTCAAAGGCTCACAGAAGAAGTTCACTCCCAAGAAGAAGGGATGCTTGCAACCTGGAGTGTCTTTGAGGATGATAAAGACGTTTAGAAACTCAAGATGAACTTGGAAGATGTTGCTAATCTATGTTTTAGGCATATTATGTTTCTAAAGAAAAAACTGAGGTAAAAGAACTTTCTAAACTTGAGCTTTTTTATGATGAGTTGTTAAAATTATATGATAAGTTACTAAAAAATTCACAAGCCTTAACAATCCAGACGGTGCCAATGTAATGAGAGGAAGCGTTATGGGTAGGGAGTGCCTCATTATACTGAAGATGGATTATTCCAGAATGCAAAGTGACCACGATTCCAATGTCTCTATTGAATGACAAGTGAATGGGAGGTGTGTACTTGCAAGGACTTTACCAACAAAGAACAAAAAGAATGGTCAACATCATTTCCACGTACGGTGCCAATGTAATGGGAGGGAGTATTGTGTATAGGGAGTACCTTGTTATACTCAAGAGGGTTTTCAGAGAACACAAGGTGACCATGATTCCAATGTCTCTATTGAACAATTAGTGAATGGGGGAATGTATACCTGCAAAGACTCCACGAGAAAGTAAGCAAAGGCTTAAAGAGTTAAAATGCAAGTAGAAAGTAAAATTGTACCTGGAATGTGATGAGGTATTTATAGAAGGGGCTCCAGAGGTGGTTACTCTAGTGAGGACCCCAGCCACACTTCCATTAGCATGCTTCCACGTTCTGTTCGTAGAGGGAGGGGTGGAAATGTCGCGGGCTTGGTAACCACTACACATGAAGAAGCTCCTCGCATGGGGTTAACATGGAGTCCAACCCATGGCTTCCGAAGTCTGGACTGCTAATTGGGCCGGTAAGCTGGGCCTGCCATGGGTTTAGGTTCAATCCGTATTGCTGTTTGTAACAACTATACTTTAAATACTTCATGTTTTTAAAAAATATTAATTAACAAATACCCTTAAAATACTTTTTGAGATTTTTTTTAGTGTCAGACCTTTCACCTTTACTTGTGAGTATTTGTTAATACTACTTTGTTGGACTCAATGCGAAGCAAACACAGTAAACTATAGTCTATAACAGAAGAAAAGCAAGAAAAGAAAAAAGGGAAGAGAAAACGAAGCCTTGGCTGAAGGGCCGTTTAAAAATAAAATATATGGTTAAATTAAAACGTGATGGCAGCTCAATGTAACGTAAATTTCTATCATTCTCATTCCTGATTCCTGAGGATACTCTTACTGCCAATAAACTATGATAAATGATTGGGATTTGTGAGGTTTTAGCGTAACGAACCATAAATGGGATTAAGGAGAGGGAACCGGCGTTTGAGTTATGGTATGATGTTGCTTAACGCATTTAGCTTCTGGTCGGGGGCCCCTTTCCTACTCCTTCCTCGTTCACCGAGCAAATATCCCACTCAACCCCAACATGTGCTGGCCCTTTATGTTTTGAGTGATTTTGAAGCTATCCAAAATTCTCTGTTCCTTTCACTTCTTCGAATTATCATATAGTATTTCAGTTCATTCAAAACATTTTTTACTGTTACTTGAGAAAATTTCAGAACAATTATTTTTTTTATCATTCATTATCTAACACATTAAATTTATAGATTATTATTATATTCTATTTTTTTAATATTTATGTGTTGGAATTGATCCAAATTTCTAATTGAATATTGCTATTAATAGTTTCCAATTTTAAAAATATTTGGAAAAATTTGAAAAAGATTTGAGAGAAAAAAATATGAGAAATCTTTTTAGATTTGAAAAACCTATTAAGATTTGAAAATTTATTAGGATTTTGTCTAGAATTGAAAATTATTAATTATTAAGATTGAGGTCAAATTTGATAAGTGTGTAGACTATTGTAAAAAATAGTTTTCAGAATTATTTAGATATGTGAGGAAAATATAATTGAGATATTAAAAATGGTGAGTGGAGAAAAAGAGGGTGATAATGAGGATGAACGATAATGAAGAGGAAAATTGATCAGACTAATGTAATGGAATGTTTGCAACTTTTGTCAGAAAAGTTGTATTGATGAAGGTTTATAACTTTTGGCAGAAAGTTGTCATGATGGAAGGTTTGCAGCTTTTGCAGAAAAGTTACTTTGATTGAGGGTTTGTAGCTTTTGCCATAAAAGTTGCATTGATGATATTATGTTCTGTGATAGGCGGTACAAGTGAGATAGCTTGTAGTTTTCCTAGCAATGTGGTGTTAGCGGCGTGTTCCGTGAATAACGGTAGATTTGTTTGAGATTTGTTGAGATTGGTGATTGTATTCCTCATTAAATTAGTGAATTGATTTGTAAAGTTGTGGATATAGGTAGTTAAGCGAATCACATAAATTTTCTTGTGTTTCTTTGCTTTGTTGATTTGATTGATTTTTGTTGTGTGAGAATTATTTCCTAACCTTATGATAGTTTAATTTTGATGTACTAAAAGTATAGAAAAGTTTTACATTGTTATTTAATTGAATATCTTCTTTTACATAGCCTTTCAAGTAGTTGGGATAAAAATTAACTATTTTTATTAATGTGGCACTATATTATTATATGATTGTGTAAAATTTTTTTTACATTATCCTTGCATTAAAATTAAATCGTATTTATAATACAAGTGTCGGTATAGCAAATAATAAATAGTACCGAAAATATTTTTTCTGTTACTGTACAAGCGTATAGAAATTTTTCCTGTGACTTTCGAAAAGTACTCCTTAATGAAAAGAACAGTGAAAGAAATCTATGGGAAAAATAAATTGCATGAGCTATATCTATCTAGTTGGTCAAAATTCAAGCAGACAAATAAAGTTGGCATGAGGCTACCTGCACCCACTGGTGCTTCTCTTTTACTGTAATCATTCATATATTCAATTGAGAATTCAAAAGAAAATAATACCGGGGTCAAGTAAACTTATTAAAAGTAGAAAAATGACAAAAAGGAAAGGTTGGATAACAATGAATGGTGAAAGATTGTCACTTGAATTTGGCGTACTTGGGATTCCAATGTTACTTTGCAGGCGTCAACTACTTTGGAAAAATATAACCAAAAGGTTTGGCAACTCATCAATCTTCAAAGTGAGAAACCAAGGTGATGTGCTGTGAGATGAATCGTTTATTGCCGGCAATTCTTAAGACACTCTTTACGTGAATGGTAAGTGAAGTTAACCTCAACTCGATTATCTTATGATACAAGTGTTAAATGCTACTCTAAAAGGTTATAAAAAAAGTATTTTTTTTAATTTTTAATCAATAGGGACAAGGTTTTTTTTAATGTATTTAGTTCATTGAAACTTAAAAATTTCACTCTTTAACTTTTATATATATATATATATATATATATATTAAAATCCCAAAGTTGTCCTTGATTAATATTTTGGGGATATAAATTAGTCTCTTAGGAACTTACAAGTCCATTTTTATCCCTCACCTTTATTTCATAAAGGGGATAACAGTCTATGTGATTTTTTTTTCCGTTAATTAAGTATTGAAAATAATGATCTAATAGAAAGACTAATATTCCTATTTTGAGAACAGAAATATTATTAGAATCTATTTTATGTTGGACACCATACATACTAAGACCCACAAGCATTGCATCCAATGGATGAGATGTGAGTTTACATGCATGAACCCTATAGTACTTTTAAGTTCTCAAATTAAAGACAAATTTATCTTCGTAACAATTGATGAAGTGGATAGACTTTTATTTATTTTGATAAATGAAAGTTTAGGTTGAGAGTAAAATTTGCCACAATATAAGGTTAGGGATGCCCCCAAATTCATAAACACTTATAAATGTATTTACAGATCACACATCAATAATAGAAAAAAAACTTGAGAATCGAAAATTGACGATCCATGAGTGAAAGGTCAACCATGTAAACTAACTGATCATTTGGCATAGATAGACTTTTATTTAATATTGTAAACTTTCCATCCTACCTGAACTATGAAAAGAACTCTAAAGAAAGGCCAGCCACAAAACTAAAGGAAATATTATGGCCTTTTTGGGTTTTCGTTTCATCATTATCATAATTTATAAAACAAAGATGTGTTTCGTAATTTGTTGTTGAATCGAGGCTTCGATTTACTCGATTGTACTGTATATACACATGCATGCAAATTGACTAAGAACAGATTATACGTCATTGTTGAGAGCTACATTCTATCTAATTACGCCTCTAAACTCCAAAGGGTTCGTCATTATGAATTAATATGATAGCAACAATCTTGGTTGTGATATTAATCAGCGTGATGACGATAGCTGGCCGTCCAAAAGACCAACATGCCTTTACGCCCTTGTAGAGATAAAATTAGATAGGCGGATTAGGTTTTATTTGTGAAAAACAGTTGCATCGTTTTGATTCACATAAGCAAAATTGTATGCTTAGCTTGGTCGGTATCTTATCCAAATTATATATTTGAGAGTCACTAGCAATGAGATTTGACTTCTAAATTTTCCAGTTGGCCTTTGATTATTATTATAATTCCGACTAATTGGAGAAGTGTGTAACAACACGATTGATTGATTCAACTAGTTACGACACTCATTTTTGCTAAATAAAATCTCGAATTTGAGTTATGTAAACAAAGCACTATATTTACCCTGCATTATTTAAAATTTAGAGTTTAATTTATATGCATTGTTAATTTAAAATAATTTTACATCGACAATTAATTAAGAACTGCCACATAGGAAAAAAATAGTTTTTGTTTTAGACAATAGGTGTGAAAGTCAATCATTTTTGCTTGTACGGCAACACTTGATTGAATATCAATGTAAAACTATTTTAAAATGATAGTATATAGAAATTAAACTCTAAAATTTAAAACAAGGTAAATTTAAATTTTTTTTATTATAAAACGATAAATACCTATTAAATTTAAAACAAAGGTTTGATATTACCTTAAAGATTATGGAGCTAATTTCACTTTAAGAATTAACTCAAGAAAGCCAAGACGTTTAATTGTTTATAAAAGTTATTGATTACTCCCTCCATTCTTGAACAATTATCCATTTCAAAATTTTACTTTATCTAGAAATAATTATTCATTTCAAAATTTTATGTAGTATTAATTATTTTTTATCAATAATACCCCTATTAAATGCTGTTGACTCATTAGTAAAGGGGAGAGAGGAAGTTGGAGTATTAAAAAGAAGCAGTAGCAATTTAGTAAACTATTCCTAATTTTTACTAATATTAATATTTTACTAATCATTTTCTTAATTCCAATGAATATTTATAACTAGACAATTATTCAAGGACAGATGAAGTATATTCTTAAATAACTTGCAAGGGAGTGTGGATGGCAATCAAACATATGGGAATTTGGAATCTGGTCAAGCTAAGATGGCAGAGATGACGTAGAAGACCAACACAAGTGTAATACTTTGGCTTAATGTCTCTCCATTCCTTTTAAAATATCTATCACTTTTTGATAAACATAACTATTAAGAAAGCTAATAAAGGAGACAACCACAATAACTAGGCTATAGGCTTAATCGCAATTAATATATCTTTATTAAATGAAATACTTTTGGAAAAGTAATAATTAGGGAGTGAAATTATTTAAGAGTACTATCGGAAAAAATAAATAATGTATTGAAATGTTAAGTTGTCTAAATATGTACATATATTTTAAAAAGGAATGAGTACTATTAAGGTGTTGAACTTAATTCGTTCTAATATAGGTACATGTAATCTAAGGTTTGTTTGGATCGATGGAGTTAGGTGGAGTGAGTAGAGCGGAGTGAAATTTTAAGTTGCTCCATTGTTTGGATTTGTAAAATTTGGATGGAATGGAATGGAAATGAATGAACTCTATTCTATCCAATTCCATCCATTCTTCTCAAATTTAATTTTTCCCTCTCAAATTGGGAAACATAAGATGGAATAGAAAATATCTAAACAATGGAGCAAAACAATTATTCTACTCGCCATGCTCCACGAATCCAAACATACCCCCTATATACCAAATAGGGAATTGATCCGTTTAAGTGGGAATTCCATAAAAGAGTGATCAACCATTGATTGACAAAGTGGACCCTACCTTAGATCCCATAAAGGAGAGTAATCAATGGTGAAAATTTACACATGACATGATCATGTGAAATTCCCATTTGAAAGGATTCATTTCCATTCTGAACATATATGTGCGTCGATTTTTTTTTGGTTACAAGCGAAAGGAAACAAACAAAAACAAAAACAAAAAGATGAACTAAACTCGCATGACTCTACGCTTAATAGAGTCCTCATGAGTCCATGCAATAACTTACGAGGAAGGTCGTGTAATACCCAATACACGTGTGAGTAGATAAGTTCTTATGGTCTCAGGTCCTCGGACCCACGCTAAGGTTCTGAACTTCTCTAAGTCTAGAACTACACCTCCTTGAAGGGCTATATGTTAGAGTCACATGCTTGGGATTGAAAGTCCCGGTAATTTTTCTAGAGAGAAAATGAGTTGAAGAGTAGTTTTTAATGAATTTTATGAAACATTTAAACGTCTCGTTTTGGACCACAAGTTTAGAAAACCGTGAGGATTTCCGAATTTGAATTAAAACCCAAAATTTGGATTTTGATTGGTTGAGATTTTGATTTTTATGATATTTTATTTGAATTCAAATGAGAGATATTTCCTTATTTACATTTATGTTTTAAAGTTAATGGAGAGTAAAATAAATAAGGAGTATTGAGGGTGGGTGCTATTGGAGTGTCATTGCCCAAAATTTTCAGGAACGGCTTGACTAGTGAGTTATGCTAGCTGTAGTGAGATATGTTCGCTGCAGCGAGTGGTTGTTTCTCAGGTTCGTTGTCGAGCTTTACTCGTTGAGTGAACGTGTCTAATGTCGGCACGGTGCAAAACGATAGTTTTGATAAATGAGCCCCAACCCTATAAAACACACCTATGCTCGGATTTCCTTTCCCAAATCGAAACCCCTTTCCAAACTCTCTCCTAACCCTTCCTCTCTCAATCTAACATCATTCCTTCTCCTTCCAAGATCAAGGTGAGTGATTGTTGTTGGTTTATGTTAGTTTCTTTCATGATCTTCTTTCCCCACATTATGGGTTGTTGTTTGTTTCCATTGTTGTCAGTGGGATGCTCCCCCAATATTGTTAGAGTTTGATTAAAGTTATCTAGAGAATATTAGAGTTTGATCTTAGGTCAATGTTGTTCTATGACAGTTATTGGTGCCATTCAAGCTCTCAAGGTCAAGTTGGTGATGCCCACATACTCCTGGCTTCTAATGGTGAGTGGATTCAAACTCATGGCATTACCTTTAAGCATTATAAGTATATTTATGTATGATTATTGTTAAATATGAAATTAGAGATGAAAGTATGAGTATATATATGATTTTGTAAGGATGACAAGCTAGACAAAGAGCATGTTTTGACAATAGCATGAAAAATGTATTTTAGAAAACCATGAGACCATGATTGATAGATTACATGTTATGAAAGTGTTTTATGTACAACTCTAAGAGATTCAATGCAAGAATATGTGATTTAATAAATTGTTATTTTATCAAATGTGTTTCAAGACTTGAGATTTCAAATATGATTTTAGAGTATTAGTTAAGATATTTTGGCAAGAATATCAAACAGAGTATGACTTAATTTCATGAATAGAGACGCTATTATAATGTCAAGCTTTTATAATTATAAATGTTTCCATTTCAAAGTATGATATTAGAGTTATTAAATTATGAAAGATGTTAGCTTGAGAGATGAGATTTTAGAAATTCATTTTATGATACTCAGAAGTATAAAATTCAGTATGATTATTGTAACAACGATGCATATACTGTGGACTTGAAATCGAAATGCCTACAAGTGGGTGATCCCTTGGGCATGATTTCATAGTCACAGTTATGCTAAAGTTAGATTGTTAGAGTTACATGAGTCTAGAGCTTTAGAGTTTCAAAAGTTTTAGATTTAAATGATTTTATGTATATTGGAGATCTTATGATTTCAAGAATAGAGTAACTATATGATAGAGTTTTAAACCCAAAAAAGAGCTTAGAGCAGAGTTTTAGAGAAATGATTAATTTATAATCTAGAGACTAGACGTTAGCTAAAGAGAAACAAAAAGTGAGTTAACGGCTGAAAAATGATCGTTAATTTTGGTACCAAGTTATCCTGAAAGGACAATCTCCTAGAGCAAAGAGACAGAACTTAGTTATGTATCCAAATTAGATCCTTGATGGATCATAGAGCATAACATTTTTTATTCTTGGAGAACCTTAGAGCAGAGATTCTTGTTTTTCTATTAGAGTCCTGTTATTTATGTTTTCAGAGGATATTGATGTTTTTAGAAAATATTTGATTTAAGATGTTATATATATGTATAGAAAATGATTTCTTGATAGAGTAAGGATTTAGAGATATTTTTCTATGAATTCATAAATATAGAGATATTTTTCTATATAGATATGCACATAAATATCAAGTGGTTTATGATCGTTGCATGTATATTGCAATATATATATTCTTGGTTGTCCTATGTGGGTGAGAGCTCACTCATTGAGTCCGTTGACTTATCCCTTTCCATTCCTTCTCATAGTTCAGGTGCATATATTGTTTAGCCTTCGGTTTGGCAACAAGATTGCTCAGTGGTGAGTCTTGTTTTGAAGTAAGGCTTAGTTTAGAGTCTTGTTAGAGTATAGTGCTCCGGAGATGTGAGGCGGATCGTGCCATGCATAGATTTTCAGATTATGTATTTAATTTCAGTATTTGAACAACCATGTACATGTTTTCAATTTGTAAGTATGAATTGGAATTATAGAGTTTGATTAAAGATACATGTAAGCTAGAGATGAAATTATGATTCAGTTCACAAGTTAAATTGATTTTAAGAGTATGATTAATATGTTATCAGAAGCTTCATATATCAAGTATTTCATTTATATAATTTCAGATATAAAGTTTAAATAGAGAGTTAGATGAAACCATGATTTAGAATAAAAAGTATATTATTTTATGCATATAGAGAGACTCAGAGGTCACGGGCTTACGTAGGGATGAGATTTCTCACGTGTCGGTCACGTTCCTTGTCCAGGTCATGAAAGGTGCTAGAAAAACTGGTCCAACGACCCAGGCATTGCCCTTCTTAGCCATTAAATCCGCACATTGATTTGCTTTCTGCAAAACATGGGTAATGGTCACAACCCATTCACAAGTCATCAAAGAACTAATGTCCGCAAGGAGGATAGCACATGTATGGTGGCTATCCCATCTCCCATTCGTAATAAGAGTTCCTGGATGAAGAGAATTACTCTCGCACCAAACGTTATGGAAGCCAATGTCCTAAGCAAGAAGCAATCCGTATCTAATTGCCTAGAGTTCAACAAATAATACATAAACATTCCCAAGAAAACAGAAAATCCACCACGTACCCCCATAGTCATCCCTAAAAACACCTCCAAAGCCAGCCTAGGCATCAACATTAGTGCCAGTCCAACGTCCATCTGTGTTCATCTTAGTCACTCCATTATTGGGTTTTTGCCACCAAACTTCTCAAGGTAGATTATTTGGCACTATGGTTGCACTTGTAGATAAATTAGTAATACTTAATTAAAGAAACACTCAGGACAGTATGTAATTGCTTGACCAGTCTACCATAGATAGCACAAATTGATTGCGTCTTCTCCAAACCTACCACAAAGTAACAACAAAGTTAAGATTAAAATTCCTTTGTATGTGATGCTCGAGGAAGAAGTTGCTATCTAAATCAAATCCCAAAGAGCACCAAATCTAGCGGGAATATTAGCAATCCCGCATACAATGAATGATTTCCTCATCGTCGCCATGACAACGAGAGACACAAGTGAGGAGGCAACATGACGTTGAAAGCGGAATTTATTAGTAGGTAAGGCACTATACTTGATTTGCCAAATAAGTAAGCGAAACTTTTCAGGAACATTTAACTTCCAAATCCAATGCCACAAGGAATTATCTTCCGTCACAACATGACGTCCCAATAGCCAAGAATAACCACTTCGCAATGTATAAACACCTGATTCCTTTGCATTCCAAATCAGGTAGGATCACAAGACCCACAAAAAGAAGTGGTCATTGCTAAAGGAATAATTGAGCTTCTAAAGGAATCTGCGTATAGAGTCTGCTAAACTGCCAGGAATCTATAGTCCACGGTGACGCATTTGTAAGTCAGATCAGAAATTGGTATGAAATTCACATATTTGTTGTGCTATGTTTGTTTTTTTTATCCAAATTATTGGGCTCCTCTCATCCTGAGGGTATGTTTGGTTATAGAGTAAAAGTGAAGGTAAAATTTTCTTAGATGAGTTTCATGTGTAAAATTACACATGATGCTTATTAGAAAATTTTTATCCCATTTTGCTTTCTAACCAAACACACCCTAAAGTTTGAAGCTATTGCAATTATCGAAAAAAAAACATAGCCATTTTAAAACAGAATAAAAACCCACTTGTAGACAAAGGCCAGGAAAAAAATTTTGCTGCGCAAGAAGTAATGAATGGCTCTAAGCAAAGTTTCCCTTATAAAAGTGGCCGTATAATAACAGCATTACTATAATTTTTTTTAAATGAAGCGTTAGAATAAAATATAACAAGTCTATCAAAAAAAAAAAAAAAGAAGAGAGAATAAAATATAACAATTAGAAGAAAAGGATAAACACGAAAAGAAAACGAAATATATCGAGTACAATACTTAAGCAATTGATTATTAGTTTGAATGTCTCAAATAAAACTGTGTTAACTATTCTTTAGGAATTCATGATAAGTGCATCATTTAGTCATTTGGATTATAATGCTGTACCCAATTTGGATCTCATCATCATAATTAAAATTATGGCATAACAGTATCAAATGATGCTGTGCATATATCATGACATCTGTCTATACCTGCTCCGCCGTGCTCTTCTCAACAATAACTATGTAGCTGTTCCTGCTTTGACTACTTATATTATTATACTTTCGGATTGAGGCATTGAAATGGTATGCCTAGGATAACATCCCCACTGCCCACATTATAATTTACCCAAATTAAACAAATATTAGTTAATGATCTTATGCTCAATGAGACCGCCATTAAAGTCTTGCTACCAATCATAACCAATGTATGCAATATGCACGTCACATCTCAAAAAATGATTACCTGTGTAATCAAAATAATTAAAATATAGCGTGGATTCTTTTAAATTGAAACATACATTTCTCTCATCTCTAATAGACTAGCACTAGCTAAATTATATAACCTCTTTATTATGTAAAAGCATATATGTTTCAATTTAAAGAGGAGTTAAGTCTACATTAATAATTTTTATGCATTTAACTTTAAAAATATATATGATCATATGATAGTTTATTGATTTATCATACTGCTCAGTAGAAAGAAAAAGGTATAGCATAGACATAATAATTGAAAAATGTGTAATTTAAAAGAGATGATAGCTCTGAATGTAATTACTAGTTTTTGACTTCAAACATTAATTATTTGATTGAAAGCAGCTGGTTGCTTGATGTGTAAGAAAGATCGGTTCAGCTTGGGTTCTCTTTTGTTGGACCCAAGAAGACCTGTGGCAAGAGTTGCATTTGTGCTAATAATTGAAAAGTTTTGCTGTTCTGGACATCAATAATTAAAAAAAAGTTAAACAGCTGCAGGTAACCTTTCTCACCTTAGTGCCTTACTAGAATTTTGGGTAGCAAATTAACAAGTGCAAGACTATGTTTAGCTCTATCTTCTCCCATGTTGCATTAAAGGCTAAAAGCACAAGAATAGTTGAATTAATGTGATGTCGTGTTTAGGCTTTTTTTTTTTAATTATTGCATTTGATGAGTAAATTAAACAAGGGGATCGAGGGTTTTCTCCGGAATTATTTTAAACGGATATTAGAATGAAATTGTGCTTATAGAAACTTTTCTCCACTGGAGGACACAAATGAAGGCAATAGACCCACTAACGCTACTATGAATTGTGCCCACATCCAAAAACAAGCTATCAGAGTGTCTGTTAGTTAGGGTATGGTTGGGGATGTCAGATAAGAGCAATTGTGTCCACAAATTGAAGAACAAAATGCAAAGCCTTGGTATCCAATTTTGTGACATTCTTGCATTGCACTCACTAACTTCAAACTTAGTTCATTATTGGCATTGAAATTGCCCTCATGATCACATGTTAATAGCCATAAATCTTACTATACTTTAGAAGCAAAATTGCCCCTACCAGCATGTGACCGTGCAATGAATAGGATGAACACAAACTGAAAAAGCGTAATGATAATTTTTTTTGCGGGGACCAACTTATCAACAAGCCAACAAAATAATCTCAGCTTTTTTAGAGGTGTGGCTAAGCCTTCGGTCATGATATCAACGAAATGTTGCATAATTTAGTACTTTGAGATTCAGAACAAATAAGGACTCACTTGTCACTGGAAGTGTTGTTCTTTCTCCCACACAAGTCAATAATGCTAAGGACTGCGTCTTGGCTTGTTGACTCCGCAACTAACAAAAGAAACGAAAAGGACCATGCGGTAGATGAATGCAATGGAATGGATATGTATATGGAAAAAATCAAAGACCCCACGCGACCATGAAAATTGTTATCTTTGATTAGGGGAAAGTGTGTGAGAAGAGAGATTCTGAGATTTAGGCCATAAGTCACAAGAGACATAATTAGCAGATTGGTTCAGGGCCATAACATAATTCTTTTTAGCCATAATAGCCGCACTAATGGCTAGCACATGCTTGCATGAGAAAGGTGCCACAAGAGGAAACAAAGAGAAATCAAAATCATGGTCTCTTTATAAGGACTGCTAGATAAATCCTATGTATGATCATGAAGGCTTTGATAGTGTTAGTAGACCTCAAACACTCAATAATTGCAATGGACATCTATCATTGCTAACCACCATTTGCTTCCTTAAAAGGACTAGTTTCCACCGAACCCCGATCTCCTGGTCGGTGCTTTACTGCTTAAATCAATTGGAGGATGGCAGTTCAAATCTAATTAGACGTAATGCTGGATTTGCTATCAATAATCTTCTGCCCTTTTAACTATTTCATTTGTGATGTGCACAGACCAAATCTTTTATCAAAATTTTATTTGCTGAAGATATGTCTTAATTAACTGATGAGCTCCCCTCCGAAAGTTATGTAACCTTGGACAAATTAGAGTTTTTATTACTTATAAGTTGTGTTTGATTAGGAGGTAAAAAAAAAAAGATTTCTATGAATGAGCTCTATCTTGAAAAATTTTTTCTTTTACCCATGAAACTTATTCATAAATATATATATATATATATATATATATATATATTTTACTTCCTAATTAACCAAACATACCCGTACAATTAAAACATATAGAACAAAGTTAAATTATCTTATAAATTTAAAACAAATTGTAGGAGTAGGATAATGTTTACTTAATCCGAGCATACTACACAGAAAAACAAATTGTAGAAGCAGGATTCGCGTAGGTACATCATACTAATTACATGTTTGGCTTCTGTTTATAAAAATCCAAACCATATTGTGTAGAAGTTTTTATCTTATATGCTAAATATGTTTTGGTCTTAAAAATAAGAGAATTTGGATTTTGGTGTCTAAAAAAATTGATTTTAATCCAAATATTTCCACAATTGTTTGGTTTTGATCTCTATTGTTAGTCTATCTTTGTTGAATGAAGAATTGATTAATGGAAGGTTACGTTACCAATCAACCAATAATTCTACGTGGCATATCATAATCTTATCATATCGTCATGTAGCATTATTAACCACTATATGTAAGATTAAATGATATAGGCTTTTATTAACCAGCTCAACATTTAACTGAAAATTAACAACACTAAAACCAAACAATTTTAAAAATATTGGGATTGAGAAAAAAAAACTGAAACAAAACCAAAATTTATATATTTTCCAGGAATAAATATATATTCAAGCATCTTATAATTTTTGTCTAAATCCTAGTTTTGTAGCTGGAAATGGAAAAAAATACCCCTTTTTTTTCTTGGAATCTGACAAAAATAACTTATCCACACCAATAGTGGAGGGTGTACGTATGAGATTTGTATGGATTCGTGTATTAGAATAGAGAGGTTGGTTGAAAGGGATTTTCGGTGGCCCAAATAACAAAGCAAGGCAAGGAATATGTGGCTGTGGGCCTGGCCTTTTATCCGCTTTATAGTGAAGAAAATGGAGGGGATGATTTTTCCTCGGACATGAAGATAAGAATGAAGTTGTGGCAGATCCTTAGGACATTACCTACCATTCGAATACGATGCACTAATGTTGGTTGCTTTTGATGCCAACGCAATATTCAAAGTGAAGAAGTTTGAAGTTTGTCCTCTCGCTTGATTTGTTTTATTAACAACTTTGTTTTTCTTCTTGACCATGTTTTATTAACTTCTTAATGAAGAACGATGCCAAAAAAGTAGAAAATGAAAAGGCATCTTAGGCTTAAAGGGGGCCACTCAAGTAAGAGAAGTAGTTTATCATAAGTGAGAGAAATAAATCAAAACCGTATAATGAGCTTTTTTTTTTTTGGTACTGATTTTGAGCTATTTCTGGTGTACAAATAATTTTAAAATAATGATGGGCCTTGACATTGCTGCTAGTGTAGCCTACTTATTTCGCGTAGAAACAAGGAATAGCGACTGGCAACTGGAGCTCACAGATTTGGTCATTTTGGACCCAACAAAAAAGTGGGGAGAAAACAATTCAATATATAGACGTTGGCTAAAAAGGAAAGAGTGACCCCGGATTTCAAGGGGGTTAGAAAAGAAAAGAAACGAAGAGTAAAAACCAAGTGGAAGAGAAAGAAAGATAAATATATATTAAAAAATTGGAACGGGGGGATAAGAAAATGGCCCATTTAAATATGTTGAGCACATAAGTTATGGGCTTGTGCTATCAACAATTAACCGTCAAACGGGCTGAGTGGCTAATAGTCTTTATGGCCATAAGTTGCAGATACGTGCTGGGCCAGAGAACAAGCACACCTGAATTACCAGTTTCATGACCAATAAAACAACTGCTAGTTTTGGGTTCCATTTTGTTCATGTAAAATCAATTTAGCCACAATTTCCGCGCCGGTAGATCCAAAATCTATCACTATTTCTTTGACGCGAGGTGAGTTAAAGAAAGAGCAAGGGAAAGAGAAAAGTTAGATAGGAATAAGTGAAAGTAAAACTTCATTTTTATGTCTAGTTTTGTCTGTCATTATCCTTCGATTGCCCCTTCAAAGGATGTTACTAGATTCATTGTTTTTCTTATTTGAGTTCCCTCTTTTTGAAGTTGGTGGCTAATTTTATATAAATCATATGAATGAACAATAATATGAATTGCTTCTTATGTGGTTAGCCGTCCAGATAATCCTCTCTCAGGATCCTACAACATGAGGTGAGTTTGTATCTAGTATATAGAAAACTGAAGTAAATTGCAATACAGATGAAATTACGATTGTGAAATATTAATCAACGCCCAACGGTTTAATTTCATAAAATACTTTTTATTTCCTATTTTTAATTAATTTCTTTTTTTGTATGACTTTGTGAAGAAAATAGTAAAAATTAGAAATATAGTTTTTCAATTTTCATCTTCAATTTTCAATATTTTCTTCATAAAATTTTGAAAAAAAGAAATAGGGTTTTTTACATAAATAAAATAAAAAATACCTAATTATATACTCCATCTACTTTTCATCTAGTTACATATTTGTTTTGCTTTTTATTTAATAGGGTAGCATTTGGTTAATGTCTCAGTGAAGGCAAGAACAGTAGAGTAGTGGAAACGAGACATAAAAACACCATCTCTATCGTGTTTGATTGTAGAGTACAAACATGACAATTGTTATCGTATTTTGTTTGAAAATATGGGGACAAAACAACAAATACATGATAAAAAATAAATGTACTCCTTAGCCAGATAGGCTCAGCCTGGGTCGTAAGCGTGGTGGCGGTCTGGCGCTGGCGGTGGTGGGCGTGGGCAGTCAAAATTTTGTTTGAAAATACTTGGAAGTCAGTTTAAATCAACTTTGTTTGGATGCCTACCTACAACTATCACATGCATTGGTCATATCATGTCGGGGTGGTCAAATCGTCATCAAGAAGTCGATTTGAATCAACTTAGGACTGGTGTGTTAGACTTTTTCAGATTGTCAGGAATAGTATAAAGTCAATTCAAATAGACTTTTCCATGGCTTGTCATCATAATGGTGAGATTATAAACACAATGGAGGGTGAGATATTCTGTAGTGACAATCAAGCTTAGTTGGTTGTTTGTCCACCTATTAGTTTATTAGAGTTATAGAACAGAATACTAGAAGAATTTGAAGGAAACAACAAGCAAGTTAAAAAAATGCCAGTCACTGTTGGGCCAAATGGGATCCAATATAGAAGTTTTCGAATTAGAAGGATGAGCACATCAATCACATGTTCGCTTATTTTTTACGTGTTTGTCGAAGTTCGTACAATGTATCTATTTGTTGAACTCCAAGATGCGCCTTTAAGCTCTGAGGTTCAACTTTAGGCCCATCATTTGTTGTTGCACCTAATGCATCCTCGTCCTTTGAAGTGCCCAATGATCATGTGCAAAGCTCATATGCAATAGATGATGATTTGGCTTCTTTGAGTTTTGCAGAGCTTGTGAGGCAAGTTAAAGAACCATTACTACTAAATGCATAGCCATTAGCACAAGCTGGCTCACTTGGGGATTTTGATTTTATTGTGAAGTACCAGGGTGATGAAAATGATGAGGAGGATGAGCTTGGTCTTGCAGCAGATGATGATGATGAAAAGCGTTGTTGTTTCACGTACAAAACTTAGGTGACCAATTCATGTCGCGGTCTTAATCTCGAGAGCATATTAGTCACTATTCAGAAGTGGATTTAGATTCAATGCGTCTGATATGAGTGGGTCTACATCAAGTTCGACCTTGGAGGGATAGAATGATTTGGGGTCGCTAAGTGTTTCACAATAAGGAAGAAATTTTGTTTGCGGTTAAACATTACAACATTTGAAGAGGTGTTCAGTACAAGTTTATGAGTCTGATCACATAAAATTTCAATGCAAATGTGTGAATTTAGGTGATGATTATAATTGGGTATACGTTTCACGCTTCACCGAAATCACAGCTATGGGAAGTATAGAAGCTTAACAGACGACATACATGTGTCTTTCCTGAGTCTAAGGATTAGTATACCCAGACCCTATGGTGCAAATCGGCGATAACCGTCAAATCACTGCAAGCATCGGTAGAGTCAGAGTTGAGGTTCAAGACAATATATAGGAAGGTATGGCTAGTCAAATGGAAAAAAATTATGATGGTTTATGGCGAGGAGAGAATCGTATAATGAACTTCCTAGATGGTTGGGTGGTTTACAATCTTATATGCCAGGTACTATTGTTTAGTTGTAGACTAGACCATACTATGTTGGTGATGTTGTAGATCATAGTTGCTTTATGTTCCACCATTTTTTGGATGTATCCTGTGCACAGAGTTATTCAAATATTGCAAATGACTTATTTCAATTGACGACACTCACTTGTATGGCAAGTACGCTGGAACATTGTTGATAAGAATTTCCTAAGATGGCAACTCTAACATTTTGCTAGTTGCATTTGTTGTGATGGAGGGAGAGACAAAGGAAGCATGATATTTTTTCTTTAGAAACCTTTGACGGCATGTGATACCACAAGAGGGATTCTAGTAAGTCTGATAGGCATCATGCTGCCAAGTAGCTTTGGATGTTGAGGGAGTGGCTAGCATCCTCCATTAGCTTATCATGCATCCTGTACTTGCCACATCGCGTCAAACTTAACTGGAAACTTCAAGAACAAACAAGCCAAGCGATTGCTAATGAACAAGGCATATGCAAAGACTGAACATAATTTTCTGGACTAGTTTGGCATGTTAAAGCATGTGGATCCTACGGTGTATGCATGGACCTAGCAACATATTGTGAGAGAAGTGTGCTCACTATGCTAATGAGGGCCATCGATTCGAGTACTTGACAACCAATTTGTTCAGAGTGTATGAATGCTTTCATGAAAAGCACCCACAATCTTCCCATTACGGCCATAATAAAGTCCACTTACTATCGCTTTATTGAGCTGTTTGTCAGAAAAGGGACAGAGGCAAAGACTCAACTTGCAAGTGGTCGAAAATTTTCAGAGACTCTATTGAATGCAATTGAGGAGCATAGACAACACTTTGGCAGCATGAATGCCACTCAAGTCATTGAGAGAGTTTGGAATACTTGGTGTTTGAACGAGAGGACATAGGCAGTTGTGTTCATGGGAATTCAAGGTAGATTTAACTGAATAATGGTGTGACTGTGGTGAATTCCAAAAATTACATTATCTATGCTGCCCGAGCACAGGAGAATGTCATCAATAAAGACAATCCCCAAAATGATCCAAAATGGCTTAAACACCTGTTCATCAAATCCATGAAGGCTATAGGGGCCTTAGTCAACCCAAAGGACATCACTAAGAACTCATAGTGCCCATAACTAGTCCTGAAGGCCATCTTGGGTATATCCTTATCCTTAATTTTCAGTTGATGGTAGCCAAATCGAAGGTCGATCTTGAAAAAACATGTTTCCCCTTAAGCTCATCGAAGAGGTCGTCAATGTGAGGCAAAGGGTACCGGTTCTTAATTGCAGCTTGTTCAGTCTGTAATCTATACACATTCTCATTGAACTATCTTTCTTCTTGACAAACAATACTGGAGTACCCCATGGAGGGATACTTGGTTGTATAAACCTTTTGTCCAATAGCTCTTGCAACAGCTCCTTCAACTCTCTTAATTTTGCTAGAACCATGCAATACGGGAGTATAGAGATGAGCTTCACACTTGGCTTAAGCTCTATCCCAAACTATAATTTCCTCTCCATGGCATTCCCAGCAAATCATCTGGACACACATATGGAAGCTCACTAGCCATTGGAACCTGTCCAAATGTGTCTTTACCTCCACATCCCTAACTGCAATTAAGAATCCGCAACTCCCTTTATTCATCAATCGTAGTGCACTCATAACCTATCAACTCATGGTGAAGACCGTGTGCCTAAAACTCTCGGATCATCACCTTGGCCTTCAAATCTCATTGTCTTGATATAACAATTAACAGTGGCATGACATGAGGCTAACCACTCTATACCCAAATTGTTGTCAAAGTCAGACATGTCCAACACTATTAAACCTAGTAGTGCCTCCATGTCACCAAGTTGGACTCTGAACGATTTATATACTGCCTAAACAAGGAAGGGCTCTCCTGAAGGTACCCCAACTAGAAACAATTTCTCAAGATCCTCAGGGAAACTCCCGGACTATACAACAAAAATGGGGACACATAAGAGTAGGCGACCCAGGGTCAAACAATGTCATGGCATCAAAAGAACACAATATTACTATACCTGTTATCATTTCATTCGACTCTTGATCATCTTGACGAGTTTGAGTGAACAACGGGCTATCCTCCACCACCTCAGCATCTACCACCTGGTCCTTATTGTAACTGAGGTTGAGCTAGTCCTCTAGAGGACAACTTAGTACCAAGGTTAACGATCCTGTAGCCATTAGCTCACTGTTCTATTTCTCATGAATATTGGCTAAAAACTAATATCCAAAATATCTCGCTGTTCATATTAAACTGGGTTCATGAAATTATCTAACTGAGAAAATAATTCCAAAACACACAGGAAACAAATATGGTACCATGAGCTGTCTAAAATAATATTTTCATGATAACTGCGAAAACAAAACTTTTCTAAAATAGATACAATCCATGAAGGCATGTTCTCTTGGCGTAAATCATTTTGAAATTTCATAAACAATTTTCATAATGCTGGGAAAGTACTAATAATAACCAAAAGTATGGTCATGAGCTTAAACCCACTCATCGTTAATAGTTAGGAGTGCACTTCCAATAACAACTTGACTCTAGGGAGCAAGCATGTCATCGATAACCTGCCAAATAGTATAAAGAAACTATAAACAACTGACAATATTACTAAGAACTGAATTTAGAATGATAGGGAGGGAGAATGTTGTGAGAAACCATGTCTGATAGCGCCTTAACTCATAAACTTGGTAAAAAAAGAAGAAAACTAGCCTAAATCCATGAAAATCACTTACTAGAAGCTTAGGGAAGAGGAGGAACAGAATAGAAATTCAAAAGACACATGCGAAAAGTGTTGCAGGTGACTAGGGTGTGTTTCCCAAGCCCAGGAATGAGTTTATATAGTGTTGGGAGTGTTTTAATAAAACTATGCATTTTGACGTTTATTGGTATTAGGCCAACTGTATACATACTTGACCGCTATAGGGGTTATAAACCGCTATAATGGTCCTTTCCATGGCCGCCACCACTATAGCGGTCCATGACCGTTATTGCAATATCAAAAAATCCTAGTTTTGCACTTTAATGTTTTTCATGAGTCGAGGGCCTTCCTAGCAATGCTGGTGGTCCAGGAGCCATAAGATTGTATTAGACTTATCTAGGAATACATGGACCTAAGACATACACTAGACCTAAGACTTATCCTCAAAGGCTCCACCCTGTTTATAAAAATCTATTTGCCACTGACAAGTACCACTATAAGTACTCAATAGATGGCTGATCGCCATGTGGATACTGAATGATAGTGAATCCTGAAACCTTACACTCCATACGTGCCTCCCATGTAGCATGCCATGTCACATGATACTCAGGCTACTATACATCTAGATGCCCTTTACCATCCTTGGCGTGCAATCGATCAATGTTTATTAGGATAGTTGGTATGTGATGTCTTCCACCAAAATGTTGAATGACGCGATTAGCGGGTGCCACTCAATCATAGCAAATTGTATAAGTACTTTCGCAAATGCCTAAACATTGGCTCCTCATTAACAAATAGATGTGTCACGTCCTTAACTTCATCGCAAGTATAGGAAATTGCAATAGTGGACAACAAAAATATTAGATTCATATCTAAAACAACACAATAGATGCGTTAATAGCATAAGCATTATATGCGACTTACCCTAGTAATTCCAATCGCATTAGTGCGTTCCTGGAGCACCACAACCGAACCATGTTTGAGCGTCATGCACCTAAAATGACTCAATCTAGATAAAAGTGTGTGTGTGTGTGTGTGAATGTAATTATTGTTCATGATTACATTTTGTACATACAAATAAATAACAAAACAAAAATATTCACATAGGTATGTACCTCATTGCAAGTGGAAAAGTGAGTAGATGGTGCCTGTCTAGGGCCTAATTGGGCATTCGTACAATGCCCAAGGTAGAACCGCTAAACAGCCTACAATCTCAGTGACATTATACTTCATTGATTGGCAAGGCTCACGATAAAGGGATCCTATAATGACAAACCCCTAACTATAGTTCACAGTATTATGAAAATCAATAAAAAGAGAGAGCCACTTCATATGAACCTTGAACCCTGATTTGTTAAAGGACCTCACCAAATAGAACCATTATGTAAGCTTTGGTCTAATGGATAATCATCTAGTGATCAGCATTTTGTGGCAATGATCCAAATGTATCTGAACCAATGTAGATTGACGAAGAATCCTATTTTGTCCTCTCCTTTGGAACTAAACCAAGTAGATTTGTACACAATGACTATATATCACGCTCATAAAATATCTCCCATGCACCCATGTAGCCATTGATAGGTGGCCCATCCACATGGAAACCTAACTAGAATGCCACATCCTCTAGTGGAATGGTACACTCTATACGGAAGATGAAAAGTATAAGACTTAGGTCTCCAATGCTCAACATTTGCACTGATGAGTGCCCTATCATAGCCAAACACTGGAACCATTTGCGTGGCATACCACAAACTAACTTGCCTAAGAAAAGGTTCCATCTAGATCTAGTGACACCATCAAATTATAGTGCGTAGTTTTCAAAATCCATGTATCCTATATTTTATATATAAATAAAGTTATTGTTAAATTCTACAAATTAAAGTAAAAATCTACAAAATATCAGAGCTACACCAAACATCACACAACATTAAGATTATCATCGCAATATACAAAATTACAATAAAATAAATAAATTACAACTAAACCAAACTAAATTAAATATGCCACAAAAATCAAGTTAACAAAAACTAAAATTAAATTTATTAAAATTTGCCAAGTAAATTAAATGTAACCTAAATTCTAAAAACCAGAATTGTATATTTATTATAACAAATAAAGTAATATATTACACATAAAGAGATTCACGTTACCATTCATTTAAATTAACGTTTAATAACAATTAATGGTAAAATAATATAAAATACTGATAATAAATTGTACTATTATTATAAAGATATAACAATATTCTACTAAATTACACTAAAATAAAATACAAGCAAATTAAACTACATCAAACTTAAATTTATTACATTTCAAAATCTAAAACATGCTAGCTAAGTTCCAAAACTAGAATAAATTTAATGTACACATTACCAAAGCAATAAAAATAAGGTGGTCTCTAATGTACCTTTCCTAAATAAAAGGGTTTAAAACCCTTCCTATTTGATCTAATACAATTTGACCATTTGTCAATTTTTCTCCATTTAGGCATTGATTTATCATTATTTCAAAATTTATACATTTACACCCATTTAATATTTTTTTTAACAATTTCACCCCATAACCACCTTATAATCAATCTCTCATTACAACTTGTTGCTTCATCTTTTCCTTACATAGCCAGTACCACCATCAATTACCCTATTCCATCAAAATTATACCATGTTGAGTGCTGATTTCAAATTACTCATTCAAATTGAGCTCCAAGTGCACTGCTATAGCATCCAGGATTACCCTAATTGCTTGGTTCCAAATACAGCAGAGTGGGCAATTTGAATATAATGGGACATAAACTATGGATTAGGTACGGAAATGCTTAAGCCTTTACCCTTTTTCAAATTCCCTCAAGTAAATGATACAATCTACATCAATTGGCTTATGTTCTCCCTCATTTTCTAAACGAGACACAATAGTTAGTTATGAATTTGATATATCATACTTAAACCATTCAGGGGTTCTTGATTTTTTTAGGGTTCTTATATATTTTAAGTAAAATGTACATTTCATTGGCTGTTAAAAATATGAAATTTAGGATTAGATTGATATTTGAGAATAATTTTATTTTAATTTTGTGAATAATTTTGGGGTAAGATTATAATAAAAAATGTTAAATGGTTCAAATATAAATTTTAGAGTAATGACAAATCACTTTAGGTGGACAAAACTTAACACATGGTCAAATTGTATTGGATGAAAAAGAGAGGGTTCCAAACCCTTTCATTTGGAGAGGTTCCATAGAAATCACCAAAAGATAAATTAAAAGACTACAAATCTAAAAACTTAAAATTTAATAACATTAATGATAAAATTAAACACTAATGATAATAAATTGAACTACAATAAATTTAAAAAATTAAAATAAAATAGTGTTAAAAAATAAAAATTAAATTAAATTACCCGCGTTGCCAGTTCCCTGCAATGTGATCAATAACATTAAGATGATAAGTTCACCTACAAGCACTCCCTCCTTTCCCTTTCAAGTTTCACCATTGCCTCCTTTCTTTCTCACAAAATTTCTGCCTACCTCCTTTCTTTCTCATAGAATAGGTATGAATTGTCCTCCATTTATAGACAAATTTCAGTAAGAAGTTGATTAAAATCAGTTTCTCCTCTAACATTGCAATGCAAAATCTATTAGAATTGACTTCTCTTAGCTTTGACATACCATTGCAAAGTAATTGACTTCATGCAAAACTTGACACACAAAAGCAGCAACAAAGCTGACTAAAGTGACTAGTGCATAGTCGATTCCAATCAACTTCCTTTAAAGCCTCAGATGACATTGATTTGATTGTTGCGTGCATACCTAACCATTGTAGATCTTATACTATAGTTGATTTTAATCAACTTCCACATGTTTTTGTTTGAAAATTTAAAATTTATATGTAAATTAACTTCTATTAAGGAAAAAGGAGAAATATATAACCAGACAAAAAGTAAGAGGAGTATGTAATTAGGTTTTTTTTTTTATTTTATTTATGTAAAATGAACCTTTCTTTTACCAAACATATCTTGAAATCACAATAAGAATCCATCGCAATTCAAAATCTAGAAAAAAGTTGTCGTCTTCATTTTTGTAAAGTAGACCAACATCATGCAACGTAAAAATTAGTCAAACCAAATGAAAAACTGTTGAAGTGTAACCAAATGTGTCATTGCAGGAATAAAGGTCTCCCATCAATTTCCATAATTTTCTAAACTAAAATGAGAAATGAGAAATGTTAATTGAACACACGATTTTGACGCATTGATGGACGCATCCAGTATGAATGGAGAGAAGCTTATTATGCACCATTATTCTAAGGCATATGGTGGAAGTCAGCATCTCATCCTCTTTCCTTCCTCCCTTATATGAAACTCAAACCTGGTGTCAGCCCCTCTCTCCTTTCCTTTACACTGTGAAATTGCAAACCCCCTCACTTCCTCCTCACCCCAAACTCTCCCTTAAATACTTCCCTATCACCCCATCTCCACCTGAAACTCGCTCTTCCTTTGAACTAGCAATCGATGTCACCCATCTATCTCTCCCAAGCTTCATGCATATTCCTTACCATTGAGCATCATGTGGCCACCTATCCTTGTGAGGTGTTGTGATTTGTTCTTCTCTACACCACCACCAAAAATCTCTGCTAGTAAGGTCTTGAGCTCAATTAAGGTGATCTTTTTCTTTCTTTCCCTTTATCTATATCTTTATCCTGCTCAAAATTTGGGGCTTTTGCTCCAAGCTTCCATGGAGATTGGTCCTTTTTTCGTGAAACTTACTAGTAACCAATGTGCCCTACTATGCTAAAAAGATTAGTTAGGCTATTATGATATGAAAAAAAAGATTGGTCTAACTGTTGAAACTAGAAAGTGATTTTTATTATGTGGCATTCTAATTCATAGCTATATTTTCCTAGAATATTTTATTGTTACTTGGCCTGAGGTATGACCATTGATAGTCTCTTAATGTGGAGGTATTCATGGCTCGCATTGCAAGGAATAATTATATACTAGAGATGAGGAAAAGACAAGAGGAAGAATGGGGCTAGGACTTAACTGATTATCCCCTAATTAACATCTTAAAGTAAAATAATAGTGAAGATTAGGGGATGGTTATTTCAATTTGAAGAAATTGGCAATCTACATTCTAGGATTAGAATCCTTGGTTGTTATTACCCTTTTTTTTCACTTCTAACAGAATTTGATGGCATGCTTATTGACTTGAATAGTTCATGGTTTTACATTTTGAAAATATAAATATAAGATCTTTCTTAACCTTCACATTACTTCATGAATTTAACATAAGTTACGTGGTGATTTTAATTATTTAAGTTAGTACAGTATTGGAATCCTTCTTCACTTATAATATTCACTTATGCTAGTGTGTTATATTACCATCAATATGTAGTCACTAAGGAACAACATCTTCATGGTTTTATATCTATAAAGTTTATAACTAACCTACCATTATTACAAATGTAGAGAAGATGATATTTTATCAAGTCAAAGTTGGCACCATTTCATTTTTGTAGTGGACTAGAATTGTCATATGATGCAGTGTTATGTGATAATCAATTTTATAGCTTATATGGTCATTAAACATAATCATGTTGACTAAGGAGTTCTGTCATGTATAGTTCATAGAAATCATATTCTGGCATTTGTTATGAAAATAAGGAGTTATATCTATAGTTTTTAATTCCCTTTTTTTTACTTCATATAATATTTTCACTTTTTCAACAATATTGTTAGGTGTGAAATAAGCTGTATGAGCCAACGTATCAAGTTTCTAAAGAAGGCAGAGTTTGGGAATTGAAGTCATTCATTTGGAAGTAAGTGTCAAAGCAACCATAAAAAATTAAGATTTCAAAGAGTTTGGGAGTTGAGTTCATTCCTTTGACAATGGATTATTTTAGCATAAAATGCCTAATATGCAAAGCTTAAGGAAGAAGTTGAAGCAATTTATTTTTGTTGTATTATTGGAATAGAATAGATGATTTATTTGACGGCACATGATTGATAGTAATTGTGTACATAAGTGGTAGTATTTATCCAGGTCATTGTGTACTCCATATGTGCCATCAAGTATACTATTGCAATTTGTAAAGTACCTATCTTTATTTATGATTAAGCAAGACAATATTTTTCTTATAAGTAAACTAGGTTCTGAATATTTGAGTATTGATTGACTTTATTTTGAAACTACATCCATTGTAATTGATGGATTAAGAACAAGACCACTCCTTGAATCCATGAATTGGTGAATGGATACTCAACATAATATACAATTTGTGCTTCAAGATCATATTGATTTGAAATTTTTTCTGATACACGTTGGTAAGTTATTCAGCATGTTGGTGATTCCTTAGCAATTTGTTAGTGATCTTTTAAAAGCTGATATCTTATAAGTTTTTATTTTTATTAAAAAATATAGGAATTTTATGAGAAATTGAATTAGAGGACTAGTCTAGAAGACTTATGGACTCTATAAATTGATAAATTAATACTCAATACAATTAATTTGTGCTCCAAGATTAAGCTTATTTGAAATTTTTTCTGATCAGGTGATAAGTTATTCCAGTATGTTGGTGATTCATTAGCAATTTGTTAGTGATCGCTCAAAAATGCTGGTATCTTATTAGTTTTTGTTTTTATTAAAGGAGATAGGAATTTTAAGAGAAATTGAGTTAGAGGACTAGTCAAGAGGACTCATGGACTCTATAAATTGATAAATTAATACTCAATACAATCAATTTGTGCTCCAAGATTAAGCTTTGAAAAAAAAAATTTTGGTACCCATCGATAAGTTATTACAGTATCTTGGTGATTCATTAGCAATTTGTTGGTGATCGCTCAAAAATGCTAGTATCTTATTAGTTTTTGTTTTTGTTAAAGGAGATAGGAATTTTAAGAGAAATTGAGTTAGAGGACTAGCCTAGAGGACTCATAAACTCTATAAATTGATAAATTAATACTCAATACAGTCAATTTGTGCTCCAAGATTAAAATTATTTTAAATCTTTTGTTCTGATACTTGGTAAGTTATTCCAGTATGTTGGTGATTCATTAGTCATTTGTTGGTGATCGCTCAAAAATGTTGCTATCTTATCAAATTTTTTTTTATTAAAGGAGATAGGAATTTTAAGATAAATTGAGTTAAAGACTAGTCTACAAGACTCATGGACTCTATGAATTGCTAAATGGATACTCAACACAACCAATTTGTGCTAAAAAACTAAGCTTATCCGAAATTGACCTGTTGGCAAGTTGTTCTAGGATGTTGGTGATTCATTAGCAATTTGTTGCTGATTGCTCAAAAATCTCTATATATTTGATCATGGAATGAATAAGACAAGATGTTATATTCAAACTTCTATTTTTAGCATGGATCTATGCCATTGCTTTTGCTTATATTGACAGTAAATTCTTAAAGATAGCATTAATCCCATGCTTTTCTCAATGACAAGTCACATGGGTTAAGAAACAGTTTTGAATGACTTATGGGTTCTATAAATTGTTTAGGTGAACCTTAACACAACTTGCTATTTGTGCTCCAATACCAAAGTTATTTGAAATTTTTCCTGATAATAGTTGGTAACTTGTCCAAAAATATTGGTAATTTTAGTTCAACAAGTTGGTAACCTTTCAATAACATTGGTAACTTTCAAATTTTGTTTATATTGAAAATAAGAGGAATTTTATTAAAAAAAAATGAGTTAGACAACATGTTTAGCCAACTTATGGGCTTAATAAATTGATGAACTAAGCCTTAACACACCATTCAATTTGTGTTCAAAGACAAAAATGATTCAAATTTTTTTTCTTTATGTTGGAATTCTTTATGAAAATGTTGGTAGCATTTTAAGAAAATTGGTGTTTTTTCAATTTTATATTCAATGAGATATGATTTTTTTTCTTTTAAGAAATTGAGTTGAAAGACTAGTCTAGAAACTATTGGACCTTATGGATTGATGATTTCATACTTAATTCAACATCCAATAAGTGCTACCAAAGAGTTTTGAAAATTTTTCTGATATACATTGATAAATGCTACTAATATGTTGGTGATACCTTATCAATTTATTGGTGATCATTCCAAAAAAATTGGTATTTTATTAGTTTTATTTATATTCAACGAGATATGAAATTTTTTTTTTGAGAAATTGAGTTAGAGGACTAGTCTAGAGACTCATAGACTCTATGAATTGATGAATTGATACTCAACACAACATCCAATATATGATCCAAGCCTTATCAATTTTTTAGTTATCATTCAAAAAATTGGTATTTTATTAGTTTTGTTTATATCCAACAAGATAAAAGTTTTTGGATGAATTAATACTCTGATGTTAAAAACAAATTTTATAAAGGAATGCAATTATCATTTAATCTTTTCCATCAACTCAGATATGGGCACATTTCTAACACAAACAAATGCATACAAACTAATCATTCTTCAATAACTAGTAAATTGCTCTCAACACCACACTTCATACATATTGGATCAAATGCTCTCCAACTATAGGGAAAACAATTCATTAGATCTAAACAACTACAACATTCTAACTACATCTTTGAAATTTCCCACTTATTGAACTATCCATAGCTTTCATGGTTTCTGAAAAATGAGAAAGCTAAGCTACATCAACCACTGTTCTTTGTCAAATTCATCTCTATTCTTTTTCAATGTAAAGCTGCATTCAAGAAGAAGTGAAGTTTAGATATTTATCATTACAATTCACAAATGACACAAAATGAAATAAACAGATAACCTAATCTTTCAAATTTTGGAAACATCTTATACATGAGCAAGTGAACATGCTAGTACAAAGTGCAAAAGTGAATAGCTGCATAGAAGATAAGTAACAGAGGAAGGACAATTCCTTTTTTCTTTAGAATTGAACTCCTGACCTGACATTGAGCAAAATAGAAAAGTGTGTATGCCAATTATGCATGACTTTACCGAACCAACATAAATTTAGCCAAAAATAAACCAAGAATAAGTGACCAAGAAAACATTATATAGTGAAATGGAATAACATCAATGAGAACAAATTAGTCCAGAAGCATCAACCTCTTTAATAACTAACTTCCTGCATGATGAAGGAGTGCTAAACAAATCTTAAATAGCCCATCAATTGAATGTAAAAAAGAAAGCACAACAGCAAAACCAAGTAAGTTCACATAGTATCCTCATTGACAAGGAAGCTTTCCATATTAAGCTATCCCCATGCACATTACTTTTCGTATGTAAGAATAACAAAGGGCAATGAAACATACTTAAGAACCTAAGCACTTGAAATTAAATGTTATGTTCTTCAAGTATACTTGGATTATGTATCTTGAAAATTAAAGTTGCTTAACTCTTTTACTTAATTTTATTGATATCAATAACAAAAAATAAGAAAGGAAAAGGAAAAACTTGCAATCCACCTATTGTATAAGAAGTCATCTTTGCATTTAGGCATTAAAGCTACTACACCTAACACCACTAGCGATTTCCAAGTGCAACAATTAAGCTAACAATTCTACACCACAAAAGAGTTGAAAACAACATAGCACACAAAACAAATGAGAAGGGGAGGTGAAAGAAACGAAGTGGTGATGAATAAAGTGATGAATAAAATACCATATTAGATCCAACAAGTGCAAAACACATCATGAATATCTAAAAACATGGTAAATAAGCAGCAAGCCAAAAGTACAAATTCTATGCTAAAGATGATTTAAAGCCAACAAAGAAGAAGGAGCAAAGCATGAGGCTATGAGGAACCCAAAGCAATTAGAGAACATGTAAAAGTTTAGAGAGAGAGATTAAAGATTCAGTCACCACTACTCAGAGCTAATCCTAAGGGAAGAAAACACAATGAAACCCCTCTAAGTGAATCACAAAGAAAAGACTACCATTATTCTCTTTACCAACAATAAGGAAGAAGAATTTGTACAAGAACTCACTCCATTGTTCCAAGCATAAAATCTTTCTTGAACTAACACAAACTTCCACATTATGCTTAAAAACATACAAGAAATAAAGATTATAGTAATAAAAAAATTGAGCTTAACTGATATAAAGAAGAATGAGTTATGGCATTGAGATATTATGAATTAGAAGCATGTTTGAGGTGAATGGGGAGTGACCCATGAAACATAAATAGAAAAAGATGGTATTTTTGAAAGGAATTATACGCCAATGAGAAGGTAAGAGAGAGATTTGGTAGCAGGATTAACAATGTGAAGCGGAAGGGGTGAGTGAGGCTCAATAAAGTGGTGATTGTAACGCCTGATTTCTGCTGTTTGAGTACAAATGTCCAAAATGCCCTAAGGTCATTTTTACCTAATTCAAGGATAGTCACCCAGTCCTCGAATGGGTCAACTCAATATTTGAAGGGGGTTATAACTATTATGTTGATATTCTGAGGTGAAAATCTCGTTTTCTAAACTTTCAGCTCAAAATGACCAAAATAACCCTCTGTCTACACGGGTAAAAGGTGCCGTTTAGCCAGAATTTTTCAGGAAGTTTAGAATGATGTTTTTAAGTAATGTTTGATGTTTAGTTGACCCGAAAACCCCGCAAGTTTAGTATAAAATTACCATTTTGCTCCTAGAAGTGTCAGTGAACCTAATGACGCAATTAAGCAAAGCTAAGCAATATTAGGCTCTAATCAAAGATTAATTTATTTTGATAATTAATCTAGAGTCAAAATAATTTATTAAGGTTAATTAGAACCTAAGATTGCTTAGATAAACTCTAATTGCATTTTTTAATTCAAGATTCCTAGTCAAGGAATCTTGAATAGTGTTTTCTCTCTCTAATTCCTTAAATTAAGAAATTGTACCATACCTCATTTGACTAAGAAATTGAATTTAATTTGTTAATCTAGTATGACCACTCCCTAATCAAGTCTTGACATCCTTAATTAATCAATTATCTTACCTAAACACCTTCTTACAAACTCCTAATCAAAAGCCTAATCAAAGACACACCTAAACACACCTTTAAACCACAATTAGATGAAACAATTTCCTCCCCCTTGGGCTGATTAAGCTGGCTGAAAATCCTCCCCCATTTTCCTCCCATGTTGATTTATTTTACACACAAAAGAGCCATGCTTTCCACCATGCCTTGCCCATGCCCAACACCATGCCTAAGACCATGCCTTGGCCAAGAGATATTTCCCTTCTCTCCTCTCAAATGGCCGGCCACTCCTCCCTCCTCTAGGCCATCCATGAGCTCTCAATCTTCTATAAATACACTAGCTTGAAAGCTCTTTGAATGTTTACACACTTGAGCAAACTTCAAACTTTCTTCCCAACCACAAAGAGCTTCTTTCTCCTCCTTGGCCGAGTTTTTCAAGAGTTCAAGAAGGATTTCTTTCCCTTTTCCTCTCAAGAAACAAAGCTTTCCTTCCTCTTTTCAAGACTTCTTTAGGTAGGGGTGTATTTTCTAAGTTTTGTGTGCTTCCTTTAAGGAAGAGTTCTAGTGTTTCTCTTGGTTTTTCCAAGTTCTACCTCTCTCTTTTATTTTCCACCTAGAGCCTTTGATTGAGAAAAACTTTGGCTTGATGATGAGGTTTCAAGATAATGACTTGTTGTCATGTGAGAAACCTCTAAAGCTTGAAACAACTTGGTCTTGGACCATATATGCTTGTGTTCTTTTCTTTTCCTTGGTTTATTTTTCAGTTTCCTTTTCATTTGTTTGAACAAGGTTTGCTAAAATATTGAGTAGATCACAAAAGTTTGGCAAAGAAAAATTAATCACATTTTTCCAAGAGCTCTAAGCTTACCCTTGCCAACCTTAAAGTTGGTCGGCCGTTCTAAGAGTTTTACTCTAGATTGAAGCCCATGAGCAATAAAATAAAGAATATGAGTAGTTCTATTTGTGTTTGTTTTGTTAAAATGTTGGTATTCTTGTTTTAATCTACTTTCTTAAGCTTGATGATGAAGTTCAAAACCAAAGTGTTCTTTGAAGACTTGGTGTTAAGAACTCTAAAGCTCATCTTCCATTGTTAAGATACATGTTGGGTTGAGGCTATTGATGTTCCTCTAAAGTCTTGTAAGAGCTCTAGTTAAGATAAAATAAGTTGCATTCACATTTAAGTTTATGTCTTGCATCTCATGTTTATTTTGATGCCATCACTAATCTCACAAGAATAAATGAATGAACTTGCATTACCATATTTAAATTTCCAAGCTTGCATTTCATGTTTATATTTCAAGTCATCACTTAATCCTTAAAGATAATAATGAGGTTGCATCTCATATTTATTTTATGCTCTCACTTTACTTTGTAATGAAGAGTAAAATGAAGTGCATAGCATGTTTAAGATTATGTTATCACCTAAATACTCTAGAGCTCAAAGACTTGCCCTAAGTATCTCCAAAAGGAAATTTTAACCATGATAAGTGAATGTGTTTAGTATGATACAATGATGGTTTGATTTTGTAAAATGAAAGGATGATTTCAGAAAAATGTTGGAAAAATATTTTATGAGGTCTCAAGGTGTTTAAATGGTTTGATATGTGTCAAAAATCATATTTCTCAAATTCTTGGAGGTCTTGGTAATCAATTAACAGCTTATGTAATCGATTACCAGAGTGATTTTGAAGGGTTTTTGGTTTTGGTAATTGATTACCAGAGACAATGTAATCGATTACCAAGGCTGTTCTTCATGCCCAAAACGGTCCTTAAAACCCGGTAATCGATTACCTGTTAGTGTAATCGAACTCTGAATGTTCTTTATTTTCTAAAATAGTTTAACCCTAAGTAATCGATTACCATTATATGTAATCGATTACCCAATTGTTTTGAACCCAGAATAAATTTAGCTCCTGGTAATCGATTACTAGGCACATGTAATCGATTACCAGAACACCTTTTGCTCCTGAAATTGTCCCAAGAGAAAAACTAGTAACTCGCGTGCACTTATAACATGAGTTTATGTGATTATATGTGATGAACATTTTTGGTTTCTGTCTTATCCCTGTGGCCACTATGAATTCTGTTTGAGGAGTTAAATGCGTAATATTATGTTGAGCGAAGTGAGGAACGTTTTGAAAATGGAAAGACTAAGTAAATAGGGAGGAATTAGAACTAGAATCTTAAAGTGCTTAGACACAAGAATAATAACTTCTGTTCCAGCATAATTGAGCTTAAGGAAGATGGTTCATAATTGGTGATTATGCCTAGGAGTTGAATATAGAATCTTAGGCGAAGATAAAACTTAGAAAAGAGTTTAAGGCATAGATTCTAGAACCCCCATAGTTGAATAAATGATCATGGTGAGTAATCCATATAATGCTGTTGGATGAGTTGGTGAGCATAATGTTAGAAGAATCATAAGGGATGATCCCCTAGATATGATAAAGACTTGCAATGGGTGATAAGATCACTAGAACAAGAATTTAAGACCCGTAAGGGCTAAAGCATAAAATACCATGAGATAGGAGGTGTGAGGTGAGCATGAGGATGAGTAAGCATGTTATTATTGATGTGATTATGACGATATTTCAAGCATGAAACCTTATGTGTATAATTGACATGTTGATATAATGAAGTGTTATGCCATGTATTTGAGATGCATGAGGTTTCGAAATATGAATGAGATTGAGGAATATGCTCATGTGAACTAGAAAGTTATTGATTTGAGAAAGTTCCATAAGAATGATGCATGTGATTGAGAATATGTGGCATGAATCAAATTTGAGGAAATTCGAAAAGTGTGTATGCCTGAATTTCCGTCAAATTTGAGGGACTAAAGAAAGTTTTTTAGAAATATGATGTTTAAGGTGACACAGAACATGCTTCTCCTACTAGAATGAGGAAGGTAAAACCGTGAGGGCATAGACATCACCTCCAAATGGACAAAGCCGCTAGTCTTAACCAGTCGATGCGTTTCGAAGAAGGAAAAAGTCCTATGATAGGTGATCCTTAGGCCCCTACCCGTACTCTGGGAGTCGGGATTATGATGATTATGATTATGATTATGATTATGTTTATGATTCGCTTATCAAGAGGATAAGTAAGAACTAGTGATGACTAGTTAAGGTATAAGTTCATAGCCTAGTTTAAGGGTGCGGTTACTATTATGTTTGGTGTCACAAGATTAAGATGAAGGAATGATGTTCAAAGAGAAGTTACATGCCACTTACATGTTGACTAATTATTGCTTTGTTTGCCTAAGATGTTGCCATGCATTCATGTTTCGCATTCCTGCATACATACATTAAGATTCATTATAAAAGACACGGACCTTGGTTAAATATCTTGAAAACTTCATAATGAACCTATGCATGCTTAACCTTTTTCATAATAAACCCAAGGTCCTGGGGACGTAAACGATGACACTATGATAGAAGTTTTCCTCCTGAGATTCTTTAGCAAGATCTCACCCATCTCTCTCTTTCTCCTTCCGTTATGTCTTAGACATCGATGGCATCGTTCGTGATCTTCATTGATCAGCCCACTTGGGAGGTGCACTATGACCAGAGCATCAGTCCTACCACTTCAAGGGTCACTGTGAGGTGCGTGTTTTTGTGTACGTGGGATGTCCATTTGCTTTCCTCGTTTCCAGCTATCACTCGATCCGACTTCACCTTTGGCGACGACCTGATCTTTGAGAGGACACGACCCGAGACGAGCGGACCCATCGTGCCGTCCTTCTTCATCGGCGGCACGTGGATACCCCAGTATGTTCCCGTTCTCGATCGGAGGCCGATCCTTCGAAGGGCTCTTCCTTCGTTCCTATGGATCTCGGTGGAGGTAGCGGGGCACTCACCGCGAGGCATGTGAGGTTTGTCGGACAAGCAGAGAAGCGACCAAGTCGAGGAGGCCACGCTGTCCCTCGATTCCCATGCCTGGATCTCCGCTTCTTTGGGCTACATCGAGGACCTCCGTCATTCACGGGCTACATATCCCCATAGGAGGAGCGTCATTAGTAGGCGTGGAGGGCAAGGGTAGTGATAGTTGGGCGTTTTATCTTTTGGGATCTTACCATGTACTCACTTTATTTTCCTTTCCGTTTATGTATTTCCAGTTTTCTATGTCCTCAAGCTCTCCCACGTATATGGGTAAGACTCTATGCATTTCCTTTATAATCCTGTAGTTATATACTAAACTATGTTAATTAATGTTATGATGGATGTTTTCATGATTGAGATGTTCTTTATTGCTTTTGTCTCGTATGATTTATTCATTCTTCCGCTTTACGTTTTTGTTTATGTTGTACACGAAGGCTCGCACTTGTTTTACATATTTCATTTCAAAAAAAAAATTTAGCTGTTTTCCGCTAAGTATTTTTAAATGAACTTAAAGGGAAGTAATAACTAATAATTAATCTTGATACGTCCTAGGCGTATGGGTTAAATATTAGAATGTTACAGTAATTGCTAGGCAGGCAAAGCGATAGCCTGGGCGAAGCGAAAGTGGTGGTGATGTGGGGATTTCAAGGTTTTAGGGGTGGGAGGAGAAGAGTGAAAAGGGGATGCATGTTTTGGTTAAGAAGAAGGAGAAAGCCTGGGGAAAAGGACGCATGAGTTTTTTAAGTTTTTCATCTTTTTAATTTTTAAGTTTACTAATACCAATACAGTATTGTTTGTAAAGCCATGTGTTCATATACTCTTCCTCTCTCAATCTATACATATGCGTTGAAGGATATGTCGAATTTGTGCATCAAAATAACAGACCTCATGAAAAATTATTGTGGAATATCAACATGTTAGACAAAATGATCAAATTTTAAAGTACTCTTCTCTTCAACCGTGAATGATTTTATTTTTCAACCATTGATCCTGGTCAACTATTTTTAATGGACGAATTCATACTATTGTGGAGGCTTTTTTGTGGATTTAAATTATAAAAAAACATTATATACGGATGTGCACTCTTTGGAAGTTTAGTCACGATGTGCACTCTTTATTTATATTACACAAAATCAGTTAAGATCGCAGATTTCATAAATCCAAAACGCTAAAGTGGTTGAATGTGATCGCTTTCCCGTAATTTATTTTGGTCAGAAATTGGTCAAGTAGGTGATTCTGGGCATCTAATTGCTATCAGAATCGGCCAATAGTTAACCAATTTCTGACAACTCAGATGCCTAGAAATCACCTACTACTTGACCGATTTCCTTGTAACTGATTTTATCATATCTCATTCTCGTCGCGACTCACCATCTCCGTGTCTATATAAACTCCACATTTTAGCTTTTTTCAGTACTGTGAAGACAGAGGCAAAATCCTGGGAAATTAGGAGATCAAATTTTGTGAGATTTTGAGAGAAAAATGGTAACGCGAGAGGTTATATTCTTGTGCACTATAATTGTGAAATAGTGCAAAATACATAAGATGGGGTAAAGTTCTATTGTCCAAATCCAATACCTGTGCGTGTTTGTTCGTCCATGTCTATTTCTGAGCTTCCTGAGAAAATCTTTCACAAGTTACACCTCAGAACAAACAAATAAGACGGATTTTGTATAACTGCCATTGTTGGTAGGGTAAGGTAGTTAGGTTTCACAAGTTGCTTGATTCAAACTAATGATGACATCGGGATGATGTTCCATTGTCATGCTCGATTTCCTGATCTTAGTGTTATGGAGGTATTCATAGCTCTCGAGACTTGAACTTAAGCTCTGGGGATTCTGCTGATCCAACATTTGTTGAAGGGTCATTAGCCCAGCGTTCTCCAACATTGGCGATGTCAAATCTAGTGCATAATGAACATTTTATGCTTGAAAATGAGGATGACTTGATAGGTGACCAAAGCTTTGAAATGAATGTTGGCAATAATTTGGCCCAATCAAATCAAATCCGAGTTATGATGATATTTCTAATGAGGAGGATTCCAAAGAGGACCCAAATAAAGGTAATAACTCAAACTTCTTTTATTGCCCTTTGATAGTTGTAATATTTTTTTATTTTAATATATGATTTGAATTGTAGATTTGGTACAATAAATTTGAATATACTGTCATATCTTACTTTTTATATTATTTAATTTTTGCTCAATTATATGGTGTTAAGTATTGCAAAACTTTGTATAAACTATTAAATATACATTAAATTTTCAGAATTGTTCGAAGATGAGATAGACGAGGAGGTAGTGCCTCTTCCCAGGGCCAACTATCATCAACCCAAAGCCCAAACTCAAACACAATTCTGAAAATCAACGAGTTGGTCACTATTCAAGTTTAAATTTTGAAGCAATGCAAGTGAACTAGTTAGATGATAGTGACACAATGGGATTACATGGAGTGAATTAGTTGCATGAAGGCCAATAGTTCCCAAACAAAGAATCCATATTACTTGTGGTAAAAAACTACAACATTCGAAAGGGAAGTGAGTACAAAGTATGTCATGTTTGTGATTTGGTTGATCAAGTTGTGTTATGTTTCACTATCTATTTTGGACATTCCCCATGTATAGAGGGGTTTAAACTTTGCAAGCATTTTGTGACTGTCGATGGAACACATTTGTGCGGCAAGTATGGGGCGAAACTACTGATGGTAATTGCACATGATAGTAACTCAAACATTTTCCCTATTGCATTTGCTGTGGTCAATGGGAGACGCAGAGACTTGGTCTTTTTCCTAACTCCAAATACTTTTCATGCTTATTGCATTTGCCACATTGCATCCAACTTTGCACTAAGATTCAAGGGCAAAGATGCAAAGCGAGCTTTGATCAATGCAGCATATTCAAAGACTTGGAGTAAGTTTCTCTATTATTTTGACCTAGTGAGAGGTAAGGACCCATATATTGGTGCATGGGTGGATAGGATTCCTTTAAGAAAGTGGACGCAACACCAAGATGAAGGGCACGGATTTGGTCATATGACCACTAATATGTTTGAGTGTATAAATGTTGTCTTCAAAGGTATTCGTAATCTTCCAATAACTGCATTAGTGAAGACTACTTACTCCGTCTTCCTGTATGATTTTTGAAATGGAGGAAGGCGGCAGAGGCCTAACTAGTAAGGTCGGGAGTTATCAAAAGCCTTGATGCGATCATATCACAAGAACATGCAAACATTGGGGACCATGTTTGTTACTAATTTTTCACGATTTGATGAGTCCTTTGTTATAGAGGAAACACAACCTGTGGGGAATTGGAGCCAAAGAACTTATAGAGTTAGACTTGGGGCTCGATATTGTGATTACGGAGAATTTCAAGCATTACATTATCCTTGTCGTCATGTACTTGCTACCTGTGCACATACTAAAGCACGAGTTAAATGGGGTACTTTTGTTGATAATGTTTACCACATAAATCCTTAGAAGTCTCCAGAATGGAGTTTACACGGTTGCGAATGAAGCATATTGGTCACCGTGGAATGGACCTTGAATACGACCAAATCTTGAGCTTAGATGAGCCAAAGATGGCTAACCGTGTCAACCAGAATTCGAAATGAAATGGATGAAGTTGAATCCAACATGGTAAGATGCAGACTATGCAGCCAGGAAGGTCACACCAAGCGACGATGCCCCACCTTAGTAGCTACCTCCTCAAATCAGGCGGGCCCAGGCAACTAGAAAGTAGACCAAGTCATATGGTGTATGGTGTGCTTTTTATTTGTAAGTTGTAAAAGTTCATGTATCAAATCATTTGGTGTTTTGCGTAGCATTTATTTTGTAACCTGTAAACGATCATGTAGAAGGTCATTTGGTGTACTGCTTAGTTTTTTATATTGCAAGATGTTTGAAGGGTTTTAATGAAGTATCTACTTAAATTAAGTTACAAGCACTACATAATCAGTTGTCATTCTCAATCATTATCTTGTTCATCTATATAGTTAGAACTCTTAATCACTTGCATTTTTCATCCCCTTTTGAGTTCATTGAGGTACTACAAAAAAAAATGGTAAATTGTGGTTATTTTTGCAAATTATGACGGTTTTCAACCGCTGTTTTTCACAGTAAGGGCGGTTCTCCAAACCGTAATTACTAACGTCATTTGGTTAATTACGGCGGTTTTTTTTGACCACCACAATTCACATAGGCTAATTACGGCGGTTTAAAATTGCCATAATTTTTGATCAAATTAAAAAGTACATTGTTAATTAACACGGTTAAGAACCACCGCAAGTTTCAACAAAATTTTAAAAAAAAAAACTAATTATGGCGGTTTTTTTTTTTTTGAAAAAAAAGTCAATTATGGCGATTAAAACCGCCATAATTTGCATTCCAATTGATAAAAAAAAAATAACTCCTTTTATTTTAATAATAATACCACATAATTTAATAAAATCAACTTCAACTTCATATTAATCTAGTAAGATAAAGTAAATGAATTAAGCAAGGATTAAGTTTCAAATTAAATTAAATCACATAATTAGAATACATAAAGATACATAAGTCTTAATATAAAAATGAAGTAATTATCCTATTCATATTCTTTACTTAGGCTCAAATTGGGATCAACTTCAAACACTGGAGGTAAAAGACACTAGCTTCATGTTTGCATTCAGAAAAAAATTGAGTTCTAAGAACTTTTGTCTCTATGTCAATGATAATGAGATATCTAAAATACAAACTCCGTCAATTTAACCATAATACAAAGATACTAATATAATCATAAAGCAAAGGTATAATACAAAGCCATGCTCTTCAATGTTTTCACCATGAGGCTTCCTGTCAAACTTATGTTCTATTTTCCATGCCATCACAACCTTGGCACCTAACACAAACACAAAAGCTGTTAGCTAGCTTAAGATAGCTAATATGACAATTGACTAATTGAAAGTACTCTAAACAATTATAATTTATCCAATTTAAATTATTAAATATATCACAATGTTATCACTCTCCACATGACAATGCAAACAACTTCAGAGTTTAGAACAATGAAATTTGAAGGTACCTTCGCTTCTCATCTTAAATCTTTCATTTGTGCAATCAAATTTGCAAATCTAATAAGCTACAGTAATGACTACTGCACAAACATTGCACACTGAATTTTGGGTGGAGGAACATTAGTATTTGCTGATGCAATTACTAACATTAAACAATAGTTTGTTGTTTAAACTCAAGGACCTTCCATCTTATATTTACTTTGGTCTTCCAACTATCCCTATGAACATAAACATCACCTTCTTACAGGGTACCTAAACTCCCCATTTACCTGCCTCTAGGGTTTAAATTGGGGGGGGGGGTTTGCCCTTTTTCCCATTTACAATGTTCTTACCTAATTTGTGTTCACCCCTATCTAGTAGATTTGAGTCCTTTTACTTGAGAGGCTAACTTTTTATTTTACTCTCTTCTGGAGACAAAAAACACCAATAACATGTTTCCTTTTGAAGTCCTCATTCTCACAATTTCAAACAATCTTTCAATCCAAGTATCTAACAATGTGAATTCCTCAGTTTCAAGTTTTCAGTTTCAAATACATTATATTTTTTAAACTAAATCCTTTGCTTTATGTAAATTAAAATAATTATCAAAAACTAACAAAAGTAATGACCAATAAAAAAGACTATATCAATTAGCAAGCACAATCTGGTAATGCTTACTACTTAAATCTCAAACAAATATCAATACACCTAGCAACAATAGATTATTAACATAATTAGCTTAACAATAACACAAAATAGATATTAGGATAAAAAGCATTGGTAAGGTTCTTAGGATAAAAAATAGATATTAGAAAAATAAAATAAACATTATATAATCTACAAAAGATTAGATATTTAATACAAAATCATAGATGCACCAAGCTCTTGCTCCATTGACAAATAAGAATTACAAAATGAATAAGTTTTTGGCATCCTGACAGCATCAGTGCACTAGCCATCTCCATCATAAACTAACATAGTTATGAGATAGTTACAAAATGAATGATTACCTCACATCAATACAAGCAACAAATACTAATCAAATGGAATAATAGCAGGAGACATATAATCACTCAATATTGTCAATAAAGAATAAAACACTGAACAAGGTATTGCATACTAGAATGCATTAACAAGATGAATGATTCAGAACAAGTGAACAACCAAAGATAGAAATGTGAGCATGCACTCTTAAGTCTTAAACAAGTTATAGCATGTGATCTCTCATCAATATGCCCCCTATCCTTTAACCTCCATTACAATAATTTATCTTTGAACTAGTTTTCCATAGCATCTTAAATCCTATAAATACACTTCTTTTTGCCTTCAAAAACAACACAAGTCATTGAACAATCACTCAGTGCCCAAAAACAAAAAGCATCACAAGGAAAATAATAAAAAATAGAGAAGCATATAAGATCAACATTGGTCCAACTATGATACTACTAAAAGCATTTCCAAAATACTAACAGACCACTTGCTAATAATAAGACTTCATTTTCTCTATCAGAACCCAAGATATATATGATCAATGCTTTCAACTACTTGTTTAGTTCAAGCACCTAACAACATTCAAATAAGATAGAGTTTGAAGTATGAAGTACATACTTTTTATAAGGATGAAACTATCTAGTAGATTCTTCTAGCAATGCACTAGTATCAGCACAAATGAAAGTTCGTTCCCTTTGCATCATCAAACCAGTTGAACCATTTTTTAATGCAGTTCAGAGAGTAACCTTTCATGTATTATAACATGACATTGCAGAGAATGAGACTTTTGTTGCTCCCAAAAAAGTGAAGTCATATCAGAATTACCCTTCAATAGAAAGAACAGGTAAAGCACGCCACTGGTTATCTACAGATAATATTCAACAAGAATAGTTATGAGGGTTAATTTGTAACCCAGGATGCTCCTAATCAGTGATTTGCGTTTTAACCAAGTCAAACCAACACACCATACGAATGCAACTTTAACCAATAGTTCTAGCTATTTGAAAATCTTCAAGCATTATAGAATCACCAATGAATGAAGCCCAAAAAGTTGTAGTTAGATCAATTACCTTCCAGAATGACACTCATTTACTTTATCACCCCAACACTAGTAGTACCAAGCCCACCACCAAGGCGGCGAGGTCGCTAATTAGGAATAGTTCCCCCATACTTAACATCCACAAGCACCCTTCGACCATCAATTTTCCTACAATCAGCTTGTTTATAAGCAACTGCATAATGAACAAAAGATGTGAATAAAAAGCCATATCATTTAATTAATAAAAAAATCGGTAAACCATATCAACCTTTCATGTCCTTTGTATGCAGGTACTCAATGAAACCATAACCCCTAGGCTTATTTGTTGCTTTATCAGCAACTAATCTCACCTAAATCATAGGAAATTGGAAAAAGAAAAGCATAGTCAGAATGGAACATTTTGGTCTTCAGCTGAAACGAAAACAATAAAAAGACACTCTCATACTTAATAATTAACTACAATACTACCAAAAGAAAAGACTAATAGTCTAATCCTAAATGGTACAACAGACAAGCACTATGGCTAATTTCACCTTTAAATCACACAACTTCCATTGCGAGATGCATCACCACTAGCAATACTCCCAACATATTTTACCAATGCAGAAAAAGAACAGAAGTTGTTAGCCTTCTTTCTTGCTTGAAAGGAAAGGCCAGAAGGCAAAAGTTTCACCATTGCTCTGTCCAATGACAATTTAGACTAAGAAGACACATAATTTATATCCTTGAATCTTTAATATATAACAAGATAAAATTATGCAGGGTTGATTAACCTCATGGCAAGCTATGCACTCTAGAAAACAACTTAGCCATGATAACCTTGTTGTGGTGGGGACTAAAGCAAAGAAAAGGAAGTTCAAATCAAGAGACCCCTTGAGCTTCTTTCCAACTAAGAATCATTTCACCCGTTAGTTTTGTAGTATCATTCTATGAGTAACGGAATTCATTTATGACAACAACACAATTTGAGGGGAAAAATGAAAAACAAGGAGAGCATCCACTATCCATTATGAAAAAAGAGAAGAAAATGGGCAAAACCATTAAAAAATCAGCAAAAGTAGTAAGGAATAGGCTAAAAAATAACGCTTTCTAAACTTTGGCCAAAACGCATCCACGAATATGAGGCTTTGGTTTAGCACAAATGAACCCATAAATCAAAACCAATTGATTTGACTTGTTTATAAAACATCTTCTAACATTGATGGGCACATACATGGTAGCTATATTTTGTAAGTCAAGCACTTAATGATCCAAATTGCTAGCAATCTCATGATAAATAAAAAATGAGAGGAAATATTCATGTACTTGGTAACTTTAATCCCTTTGTTATTCTCAGCCAAATGGAACAAAAAAAGGCATCTTAAAAGAGACAAAAGTTCCTGCACTGTTGGATATATTCTATGCTCAAAATAAGACATTTCACTATTATTTCTACTCATTTGCTGATCTAGTTTGTACCAAACTCTTCTTTTCATAGCCAGTAAAATGTTACATTACATGTGATTTTATTCTTCTACAACTAAATTAAGAGAAAAAATGTCGTGACCCGAAAAACAAAACACAAAAGGAAAAAGAACAAAAAGAAAAAGATAAGACTGATGAGGCCGGTACTGGGTTTACTGAACCGTTTGGTCCTATCAATGTACATTTGGTTAGGTGAGAAAGAATCAAGATCAAAATTGGAATTGATGGAAGATTTTCATTCTTGTCAAAGGAAATAAATATTTCTACTACAACTAGAAAAAGGTTCCATATATGAGACAATGTCAAGTAAAGAATAACTCTAATTAAATAGCCAACAGGATAAACTTTTAAGATCAAGTTCATTCACTTTATCATTATGTATATTAATCAATCAAATTTTTGTATATGGACTCTCTAGCTACATGGCAATGGCACTCATGCTAGTAAGTAACATCCTAAATTTTAATGCATTTGTTATATGTTCCACCTCGAATATCCGTTGAACCAAAGCTAACCAAATTAAGCTAGTATCTCAATCTAGCAAATCAGAATTCAGAAAAAAAAACCCAGTCTCACGGACATCAAATCTTCGTTTTAAAGAAAAATCAAACCAGTCATTGCATTTTAGGATTGATAGTTCTATCAGTTTAATCATGTCTACTCAAACATCCAAAATCAAAGGGTCATTGCATTTTAGGATTGATAGTTCTATCGGTTTAATCATGTTTACTCAAACATCCAAAATCAAAGGGAACATGGGAATCACGACAGCAACAACACATGAATCCCCCTACAATCAATTAAATTCTGAAAACAAAACTCAACTTTCTTTCGAGGTGTCTAATTGATATATTAAAAAGCTCAGAACGACCAAGGTGTACTACTAAATGAAACAATCCATCACAAAAATTTGAACATTACAGTATGAAATAACACGACAAATATCCTCTTGAAATTCTATGCATCCTTGGCATTAATTAACCTCTTATTTGTGCAATTTGAGATCCAACAATTGAGATGCAATTTGAGAGAAAAAATCCAAAAACAGAGAAGAGAGGCAGACTTATAGATGTACCAAAATAAGGGTTTCTAGTTTTTGCAGATAGAGGATGAAGATGATGGTGATTGATCAAAGAGCCCAATCAATAAATCCCTAAATAAATAAATCAATAAAAGTGATTGGATATTCAAAAAATAAGAGAGAAAAAGGAAAAAGGAAAAAAAAATCCAAAACAGGGGAAAGACAAACCTTGGAGGCTCGCGTCAGGTTGAAGCTCACGGCTTCATTCACTTTTGATAGCGAGCGGCAGCCTCGGAGTAGCTATCTTGAAGCAGCGACCTTGCAGGATGGCAGCCTCGGAGCGAGCGACGACGGCCTCGGAGCAAGTGGCGACAGCCTCGGAGGGAGCAACGGCGGCCTCGAAGTGAGCGGCGGCAGCCTCAAAGTGAGTGACGGCGGCCTCAGAGCGACCTTGCGGGATGGAAGCCTCAGAGCAAGTGACAGCGGCCTCAGAGTGAGCGGCGGCAGCCTCGGAGCGAGTGATATCGGCCTTAGAGCGAGCGGCGGCAGCCTCAGAGCAGGCTCTAAACGACCTCGGAGTGGCGACCTCTAAGCAACAATCTTGCAGCTACAACCTTGCAAGATGGAGCAGCGACTGCGTGAGAGGGAGCAGCAATTGCACGAGGGAAAGCAGCGAGAGGGAGCAGCAATTGCACGAGGGAAAGCAGCGACCTTGGAGCAGTGCAGATCTTGGAGCAGCAGCGATTGGGCGAGAAAAGCAGCAACCTTGGAGCAGAGTAGTGACCCTGAGAGAAGGAGGCGGTCTAGTTCGAAGACTGAGCAACGTAAAAGACGTGAGAGTTGAGAGTTGTGTTGGCGAGACATGAGAGTTGTGTTAATGGGGGAGATGAATGAACCCCAGCGTGCCACACCTCCTTTTGTTTTGTATGAATAAAGGAACATTAGGGCAGTTGGGAGGCCGCCATATTTTTCCCTAAAATTGTGGCAATCAATAAACCCACCATAATTCACCACATATTAGGGTGGTTTTAGAGAACCGTCCTAATTTAATTGCCACAATAGACATGATTTTTTGTAGTGAGACCACTTGAATAACACTAATTACATCATACCCTACTAAGTTAATAGCAAATACATCAGTAGGTACTATATGAGTACCAAATACAACTGAATACATCAAAATATCCATGATCCATTGCCCTGCAAAAGATATTGTCATATTGCACGAGTCAGACTTAACATTATCAAATATGCATAAAACAAAATGGAACATATTTTTCAACATATAACTAAAATTTACAAACACATATAAACATTAACCTGACTGTCAAACTAGTGATCTTCCTGGTTTGTCCTAGCTCCTATCAGATGGCCATCAGTATGGCAGCGGGTGGCCTAAATATGCTGCGGGCCAAGCTCCTCACCCGCATGCTCATCCCCCCATGATCGTCGCCCCCATGCTCCTCGCCTCCAAGTTCATGCGATATGTGTGTTGCGGCAAATGCCGATGGAGGAGTCCCACCTAGCAGATCAAAAGATGGCTGGTCATAGCCTATGGTCATGGCACTCATAGTCATCAAGGACTGATGGTGTTACCCAGACGAGTCATCTGGATATCTCTGTAGATCTGGAATATAGACTTGGAATCAGTGTCTGATTCCAAAATGTCACTGGAAAATATTAACGTTGTTAGTAACAATTTCATTATTAGACAAATTAGTTAGTAATGTCATTTTAGAAAAACAATCTTCATCCCCCATCCTCTTCCTTCCTTTATCATTTTCACCACCACTGCTACCATCGCTGCCCTTTTTCGTTGCAAAGCTGCTCCTTCCCTTCACATTGCCCCTTCCGAACTCTGGCGCGTCTCAATTCTTCAGAGGGCATATCACCCGCCACAACTGCCGCAGCGTGCGATAGCTATCGCAGAAGGAGCGGGACAAACAGATGATGCTCACCGTCGAGGTTCACCTTGGAACCAAAAACTACGACTTCCGGATGGAGCGCCACGTCTTCAAATGCTACAATGACGATAATGTCACTTTCTGCACTCTGCTCTTTGATTTGTTTCCTTTTGAATTTTACCATTTTTTGTTTTGTTATGACTCTTTTTATTATTTTTATTTTTATTTTTTTAATTCTATGAAGTCACGTTTAAAAAAGTGCATTTTGGGGCACTTTTGGTGAAGTGGAAGGAATTTTAATGCTGTAATGTCATGCTTTGCTGCCTCAACATTTTTTTCTCATGGTATATTTTATATTAGCACAAAATTAAAGAAAAAATGGATGGATATTTGTATTTTAGATAATCACACAAATTTGCCGCGGTCATTGTGCTAATGATAATAGCCCTTCGTGGTTTAGGGCTTGAAAACTAATGCAAAGACCAAAGATCTATAAGGTTTTATAATGATTCAGATAATTGTTGATGTTTATATTGGTAATTGATTTGATTTTGCATATATTTTGGTTTGTGTATAGGATTTCTAAGAAAGAGAGATGTCGTAGTGATGAAGAAGATGAAGGAAGGAAGGAAAAGTGGGATGAAGGTTTTTTTTTTTAATTTTTGGTAAATAATGTTATGGATCAATTTGTTCGATAATGACATTATCACTACTACCATTAATATTTTCTGTTAAAGGACAACTAGTGTTAACTTTTGACATTATTAGGGCTAAGTTAACATTTTTTAATTGTAAGAAGCAACTGTAAGACATGAAATTGTCAATGACCAACTTGAGGACTTACTTTTTTTTTTTTTTTGGTTATTTGGTTGTGTAAAAGTGTAAGTTTTATTTTAACTAGTGTTCTTTTCACCAGATAAATTTAAAAGTTTTCTAGTAGATCTCACACCTTGAAATAAAATTTAATAATCACTCTTTTCAATAGAAAAATTATTTTTTAAAAAATCTTAACCAATATAATTAAAAAAATAAAAATATAATTATATGAAAATAATTTTTTACCCTTTCTTTGGTGGAACCTATCATAAATTTTTCTCTCTTTTCAATTTTTTCTTGTCATCAAGACAAGTGCAAAATACATTTGCCACCGATCTCTCTTCTCCCATTTTCTTTCTTGTTTTTTTTATCAAACAAGAAAAGTGTTTTCCTTGAGTGTTTTTTCGACTCTTTAATGAGATTTAACGCCACCCCACATGATTATTAACAACCCCACATGATTATGATTATTAACAAGCAACCCCACCCCACATGATTACCTGTTTGAAACCAGCTGACATGCACAAAGTCACATCACATAAAGGCGCACTAGGAAACTAAACAATTCAACAAATCCAATAATGCCTACCATCTTTTGCTAGGAATATGATTATGTTGGAGAATTTTATATACTTTAGGGACTAACCAACCAAAAACATGCGAGCAAGCCTAAATAACAAAACGTGCCTAGAAAACTAGCATATATAGTTTCAGACAAAGTCGTCAGCACCTTGAAGTCACACTCGGAATTTCCTATGAGTTGGTCTAATTTGACTTGGTCAAGCTCAGTTAGTCAAAACTCAATAAAGGCTGTATTTCTCTTCCCCTCTGATTCAACCAGTCAAGCTCGGCGGTAATTAGGAGTCACCTTGCGCCACAACTTCATGTCCACTCTACATACACACAGTCACACAGACACACCCAATGGTTTGCTTTGCGTGAGCGAGACATGTAGTTAAAATAGTAATACAATAATTATTATATGTCCGACTCATGTGAAATTCTCTGGTCTTAAATCAAATTGTCCTTACTATAGGAAAAGGTTATGAAACTCGAGTTATCTAAATTTGTGGAGCTTAGATAAATTTTTTAAGTCGTAAATTCATAAAGCTCAATCATAGACTTGATTAAGGGACATAACTAGTAAATTTGTAAGAGTTTACATGTTAATTCAAGAGTTTGATAATCTTACTTATAAGTATTATTATGAGACAATTTTAAAGTGATTCCTGTACCTGCACGACTCAAATCCTTTGAGCAGAGTAATAATATGGTAGTTGACATTCTCATATTGAAATTTCACATGATTATGTCATGTGTGATTTTCCATCATTAATTTTTTGTGTGTCACATTATATTTGGGTTTCACTATTTAAATCAATCATAAGAAATTACACATGATAAGATTATATGAAATTTCAATATAAGAGAATCTATTCTCGTGATAATATCCTCTCATAATTATGACAATTACTCTACATTATTTATTATTAACTTGTAGATATTATAATGTATAACTTTAAGTTATATTTTGAATAGCAAGTATATTCTCACATTATAAAATTCATTATCAGCCCACAAACTATATTCACTCGTACTTATATAAAAAATTTATTTGAAATCGCAGTTATCACATAAATAAACGTTTCCTACTTAATCTCATTATTTTGTATATTAAAGTTTGAGTATTATTAAAAAAAATATTAAAGTTAGAGTCTAATTTTAATACATTATCTCTTCAATTTTTTTAATACATTATTAATGTAACAAAATTATATAACCATCAAATCACATATCAACTGATAACTATTTAAATAACTACTAAATAAAAAATACATACAATTTCATATGATTGGATAATATTGTAATCAACAACAACAACAATAACTAAATGACAATGTAAACATTTTAAACTACTATTATATCAAATTTGAGGGGTTGATTAGTTAGAGGAGTGATTTATTATAAGAATGAAATGAATAAATTTGCACTTGACAACTATACATTGATGGTTAGAATCAAAAGTTATTAGTGATAATTAATGATCATGATTATTAAAACTATCATATGATCTTATATTTTAATATTGACCATTTATATAAAATTTAATGATCCAAATTTACTTATCTCACTTTCATAATAAATCACCATCTGACTTGTTGTTACTTAAACTTGATCCATTAAAATTAAACCACCAATACAATATTTCTTACACACTCTCATATGTATATCAAATTTACCTTAACATGTGTCGTATCTTTATATTCCTAATTTTTACAAAAAAAATATTTATCCTGAATTACACACAAGATTTGAATCCTTTGAAATGAAAATAATTATAAATGAAAAAAAATGAAAGATAAACATTTTTTAATCATTTAATAAAATTCGCATATAATGACAATAATCAAAACGTATTTGAACCGTCACTTTTTTCAATTTTACAGAGAGTCACAATCCAGAGGTTCCAAAACCATATAACATTCGGTGTTCTATGGTGTTTATACATCATTTATTCACAATAACATTTATCAAGTGTAAAATCGTTACAAAGTTGACACATCATACATAACAAAAATTAATTCCGAAATTTCTTCAATTCGCTGTAAGAGCAGGAATCCGCAGTTTCATAGCCAAGTGATAATCATAAGGTAAATAACTCACTTTTTTTTTTTCCCTTCTTTTTCTCTTTTGGCCAACAAACAACTTTCTCTTCAAAGCAGTGAAGCGAAACAAACACAGCTTCAGCTTGGCTTCACTTAAGGAGAGCCCAAATACGAGTCAAAATTCTATGATTTTCATTATAAGAATCTCAATTACAGCGATGTGATTACCTACCAAATAATCTCTCTGTCTCTCTATTAAACGTGCCTTGCCATCGTGATTCGTGCCCTTGATATTACATGAATTACAACATATTCGGTTAATTCACGCTACGTTCAGGACAGCAAAGAACAACCCCAAGAAAAATTACAAAAATTATATATATTTTTTTCTGAAAAATAAAACTATAGAATGTTAAAAATCGGAGACCAAACCGGGCGAACTAAGAGGAGCGGTTCGGCGGCCGAATTGCGATTTTAGCAGGTAAGGGTCGACCGGTTCCAGACCCACCGCAACTGGTGCAGGCCATGCGGCCCGAACCGGCGCAGGTTCGGCACCCGACGTCGCGGTCTGACCAGCGGGTACAGAGGCAGGTGACTCGGCCCGTTCCGTTGCAAGTCGGGCAGCGAGGGATTGGGCCCGCCATGGGCTTTTGGTCCATCACCGATTTCACGATAACCGCTCCGGCCAAAACGCTCAGGCCCGTCGCCAGCTGGCTCAGCACAATCGGACCCATAAGCAGAGAGACTGAGAGACAAACACACAAGGAGATGAAGCTGTTTGGAAAGTGAACGGAGATGAATGGAGAAGGTTTGGGGATTATTTTTGTTTTTCTTTTTTTGGGAGGGTTAAATATTTGCTTGCCTTGCAAATGTGTGGAATAAGTAAAGGAGAGAAAAGAATATGGAATATATTTATAAATAAAGTGGTTGTGGAATTGTACACGTAGACGACACTGTGTTTGCGGCTGACATGAGGTTGGGGTTTGGAGGTTTGTGCAGATGTTTTCTCCTTCTCGGTTTTGATTTCTCTCTTTTGCCACGGCCAATTGGAAGGTGCTCGCTGTTTTGATTTTAGGACGGTGATTTTGTGTTTATTTATAATAATTTTTCCATATAAATTTTCTTCTAGTTTAATTTTCACATGTTTTTGAAAAAGATATTATCGTGCAAATATGTTACCCAAAAAAAAAAAAAGGTAATTTACCACGAAGATAAGGCCTTGTTGAAGAGTAAGGATCATCTAAAATGAGAATTTTATTTTAAATGTATATTTGATTGAGGAGTAAAAATAAAAATAAAGAAAAAAATTATCTAGATAAGTTATATATGTTATTTTATATATAAAATTTATTTAGTTAAATTTATTTCTAATTTTACTCCTTCCAAACACACCCTAAAAATAAGGAGATTTTATCTTTAAATAAATAAAATTAAAAATAAAAATTTCTTCACTGTATTTATCTAAAAGTGAAATTATATCCAAATCTATTCTTAAATATGACATTGAAGTTGCCTTCTAGGTTGATCCGTCCTTAGTTATGGACCAGGGTCCTTTTTTTTTTTAATATGAGATTTGGGCAATATATTTATATCAATATAATGTTTTGAGGAAAATCACATAATATGATGTTTTTATAAAATTCATTAAAGGCAGGATTAACATGAATCTGAAAGCAGATTTAGTATAAAAAAATTAACATTGACGGATTCAATGTAAAACGAAAATAACATAAAAATCACAAATACTAATATCCTGGATTATATAAACACCATATACAAGTAAATTTTTTCATTATCTCATATTAATATAAATCACATATCAAAAACCATATACAAATTATTTTTCCTCTGGACTACATGGTGCAAGGCTGTTTAATTTTTTTTTATAAAAATAAAAGTTACTTTTAATTTGCAAAAGGGTCCTTTGGATCATCAACTTTGTTGCCTTCCTATTTCTAGTTTCGTGCATTCGCTCTCCTTACAGAGATCTTCACCACGGTTACCAGCTCTCCAGTGAGGACCTCAACCCCTAATCTTCGCCACAAATGACGACAACCTCAATGCTGCCATGAAGTTCCATGATCAAATGTTGGAGCTCTGGCGTCACCGTCTCTGCATCTTCCTTTTCATCTCACATAGAGAGATGCATCATGTGTTTTGTCTTCAATGTAACATCCTAAAAATTATTTAAAAATTAATTTGAGATATATTAGTTATAATTTTAAATATTTGACAGTTTTAGCAACGATGAAGATGAACGAACGTGTTAAAAAAAAATTTTTGGCCGAACATAAATAGTAACCAGGCCACATGAGCCGTCAGGAACGTCAAAACCCGTAGGACCAAGAAATATGGGATTGAGAAAAGAGAGGATTAAGGTTAAAAATAGTTAAAAATAAGAATTTTATACGTAGAATTAATTTTCTAGATGTTTGATTACTCGATACGGGGTTTTACCCATTTAGTAAAATTTCGGTGTGCGATTTTTAACAACAAAAAATAGTCAAATCTTTATAATAGGATAAAGTTATTCTTATTAGTTAAGTGTAAGGCTAAGATTTAATCTTGATTTAAAAGATTAAATCCTAGCCATTCCTTTCTTTTTATTATTAGAAAAAAAGTATACTTTGACTACATTATTAATATATCTAACTTAGGATATATTAAAAAGCCACCAAGCTTGTCCTTGAAGCTTGCATTCTCGGCCATGACCATAAACCTCTCATTTCTCCATTGTTTCTTCACAAAAACTATGAAAACTTGAATTCAAACCTCCATTTTCCTAGCCTAGACTTGATAAAACCACAAATTCTCTTTACAAAACTTGTTCCACTTATCAATATCTACAAAACTAACCGATTAGAATTTGAATCCATCATCTTTTTCCACTTTGAGAGATCATCCTTTACTATTTAAGGGAGGGATCAAGTGTTGTTTGGAATCTATGAAGTTTGAAAAATTATTCTTGGAGCATCATTTGGAGCCAAGATCTCTAAAGCTCTAAAGAGTAGGGATTTTGAACCTCTTTTGCTTCAAATTTATTTTTCTATTTTAACCACTGATTTAATTTGATATTTTTAGTTGTATTTTTTGATAATATATGGATAGTGATGTATTAATTTTGGTGGAGTGTTTGGATTATATTAAAAATCCTTTTTCTCAAAATATACTTTGAACCTTGTTGCTGGAAAATCTTGATTTTAAGCAAGCAAGGAATTTGTTCAAATTTTCTGACCTATTTAGAGATCTTGGATTGAGCTGAAAATTTTATGGGATATATCTAACATGTAAGGTGTCTCTAATAAAAATTTGAGCTATTCTGGACACTTTTGCTATGTTAAAAGAATCAAGAACCGAATTGGTTATGTTACTGCCTGAAATCCAATTCTTGGACACTTAAATTGTCTAATTTTATTAGCATACCAAATGATCGATTCTTGAGCTAAAATTTTTACAGGGTGTTGAGAACATATTAAAGTTCAATTTTGAATTTTTGTATGATTTGATATGTTCATTTGATATGGTAATAAAATTGGGAATTATGGCTTTGGCTGTAATGAGGGGGTTTCTGACTTCGAATTTATCTATTTTTGTTAACTTAGTTAGAAAATGATTCTTGCTTTGAAATCTTTACAGGACCTTGTGGACACATTGAAGTATCTTAGATAATTTTTATAGCCTTTGAATTGGTTGTTTGTTATGCAAATTAAATTGTGCTACAAAAATATGAAATCTATCCATATGCTATTTGTGCTGGAATGAACTCAAGTATTGATTTGGTGATATAATGACTCTTAATTTAGTATGATGAGTATGAATGCATGCTATATGGTTTAAAAATTGGTTTATCAGAGAAGAATGAGAATTTCATTGTACATGAATGTCTACATGTGGCTTATGCATGCATTGAGAAAAGAAAAGTGCATGATGCAGTTACATGAGAAAGAGAATGTATAGATTTCAATTCGTGCATGTTTTGACATATGAACAAAACAGAAATAAGACTTATGCTGAGTGAGAGGAAGGCAAAAAGAGGAACTTTCTTAGAGATATTATGAGTTAGTAGACGTATCGGCTAGGAATAGATCTATGTGAGATCGGAAAAGCAAAAATGAAGTCCGATGATCATGTATAGGAATGAGCTCAATCTTGATAAGCAGTCTATTTTTCATTGTTGCTATGCTAGGGATGGCGATGTAACGTCCAGACGTGATCCACTATAAATACCATCTGGTATAAACTAAGTCTTTTCTATATCGATGGAAAGAGAAAATGCACCGAGTTGAGTTTTATGGCCATAAGTGGAACATGTTACTTTGAGATAATTTCACTGTATTTAACATATGGATAATCATATCATATTTAATTTCTTGATTAGAATTACTTACTATGTGTTTGAGCTTTATGATATATGTGCACTAAATGATTGATTACTAAAAGCTACCCACTTCAACAAGATTGATTTTGAACTTTTAAAATGAACCATTGTTATGTAATGCATGATCATCTTTTTATAAATAAATCGAAGTGGCTGGAACAATACCAATGACATTTATTGTTGTGTATTTGGGGGAAATGCCTTACCAGAATTTTAGAATTCTCACCCCTATGTGTTTGTGTTCTCATGTCTTTAGGTTTATAGAGACCTTGACCCTATATAGGAAGGATTAAATGGGAATTGCAATAGTTTAGTAGTGGAGATTTGTATCTATTGTACTTAGTTTTATATATATATATATATATATATATATATATATATATATATATATATATATATGTATGTGAATATAGTAAAGAACAAATGTGTATTAAAGCTCATAAAAGAGCTTTTTTTTATACGCGACTTTGTATTAAATGAATATTTTATTTCTTTGTTATATATATTAATAGAACCACGATTTAATTACTACTCAATTTGATCGATCTTGTTATAAATATTTAGGAAAGGTAATCTATAAGTAATAACTTCCAAGTCCGATGTCATGGCTTAAGATTGATATTGTACCAGGGTATGTTAGATTCACACTTCTTATTATGTTTAAGGTTTTGATTCTATTTATCAAAAGTTTTGTTTTTTTTATTTATTTTTTCTAAATCTTGGACTTTTGTGGATCGATCTGATGCTTGCAACATGTATCTATGTTTCTTTCTCAACCTACTTTTCATGCTGATGTCCGATTTACATTTCTCGTTTATTGTTAAAAAATAATGTAATTTTGAACATTGTGGTGGAAATGGGTGTAGCCGTGCAACAATAAAATGGGTAGGTTGTTGGATAATGCTAGGTGCTGATAAGGGATGACAACAGACAGTGGAATGGTGTTGGAGGAGAAAGAATTGAAATAATGGAGCGGGACAGAGATGGTGGAATTGAACACGAGTTGTTGAAAAATAGTATTGGGTTGGTATGCAAATTAAACAATGACGGTACTATTATTTTAATTTTAAAACAATATGACATAGATATATTCTCAACGGTTGGATTTTAATAAAAATCAATCTAAGGGCCACCACTTGCGGACCATCTCGTGGCCCATAACAGGTTCCGGACCAACATAGAAGGCACTGACATTGAAAATGAGTGTATTGTTAGCAGGGATATCCAATGGAGCAAGGGCAAGTCTGTTCATGAAGGAGATCATGCCTAATGGAGCAAATTAAATGTTTGGTTTTAAATTTTGAATTATTCTCAATCATATTTGAATTAGTCAATTATTCGGATTAGGTTCTATCACTAGAGAATATCTTTAGATCTGATATTTTGCAGCTGTATATTTTTTGAAGTTTCAAACATGTAATTGGTTCCTGTAATAAAGGACCAGCTCCTCTATATATACTTGTAACAGTGATCGTAATACACAAGCCATTTTATTCATCTCAGTTGCAACTCTTTTATGGTACCAGTCGCTTATTGCTTAACAGCCTTCACGTACGATCCTTCAACATGTCACCTTCCGCTACTTCCAATGCTGAACCAAATCCTACACCCAATGGTAATGCTGAAACCATTGTTATCAACAATAAATTTGTTGTTGCTCTTAATACCCGGAACTCAGCAAAACTCACTGGCCCCAATTATCCTTCCTAGCGCATGGTTATGAATGCTCTATTCATTGGCTATGATCTCATCGGCTTCATTGATGGCACTACTACATGCCCTACACCTTATTTTGACTATGCATATTGGCGCAGGCAAGATCAACTTCTTCTGCAGTAGATAAAAAAATTGTGACCATGCTTGGTCATGTCAAAACCTCTAAACAGGCTTGGGATGTCCTGTTCAAACAATTTGCTAATAAAACTAGGCTCCGTGTACTTTACCTTAAGGAGCGCCTCTCAAGATACTAAAGGATCTCAATCTGTTTCTGATTATCTATGTGGCATCAAATCACTTGCTGATGTATTGGCCATCGTTAACTGCACTACTGATGATGATGATTTGGTTATTCATACCGTCATGGTTTTGGACTTGAATTTGATCAAGTGGCAGCAGCTATTCGGACAAGGGAAACTCCAATTTCCTTTAACCAACTCCATGATATACTCACTGATTGTGAACTTGTATCTTCAATGCAACAACATCCTGCTGATCAGTCTACTGTTGTCACTGCCAATGTTGCTCACAAAGGCAATCTCCTTATTTCAGACCTAAGCATCAGACACATGCTTCTGGACCTTCCACCACTCAGTTCACCTCTTCACACTCGTCAAAAAGGGTTGTGTATGAATACTGTGACAAACCTGGCCAAATAGCCAAGGTGTGCTACAAACTTCATGGCTATACCAACAAGCCAGGCTACAAGCCATCTGCACATCATACAATTGTTTGTCCTTCGGCTACTAACTTAGATTGGATTATGGACTTTGAAGCGAGTCATAATGTCACTAACAATCTAGATCAGTTGCATCTCACCACACCACACCACACCACACCACACAATGGTGGTGATCAACTGACTATTAGTGATGGTTCATCTCTGCCTACCACTCATACCGGTAAATCTTCCATTTCCACACCTACACACAACACACTTCAACTCTCTCTTGTACTTCATGTTCCTTATATATCCTTATATATCTAAACCTTTATTACCACCAAAATAAAATTGGGCTAATTGAGTTAATTGGGCCCAATCAAGGTCACACGGTTAAGGGAAATTGGGACTATAAACAAGCATTACGACTCACTAAAAGGTGTGATGAGTGGCAATGGTGCAGGTTACAAGTTGTAGCAAAGTTAACCATGAGTAGTTATAACAGATGGTAGCGTGCCATGTCAGTCACAAGCTGTAGCAAGGTTAGGCAGGAACAATTGTAATATATGAAAGTGTGCCGTGTCAATTGCAAATCACGATTAGAGTAAGGCAGGAACGGTTACAACGGCTGAAAGCGAATGTCTAGAATGCAAGTGTGGAGCCATGGTAACCATTTGGGGCAACAATACACACGTAACTACAAGCCTTCACGGATGTGTTTAGGTGGAATGAAGTGACCTGGGAATTGATATAAAAGGATCAAAGAGTGATAGAAAAGAACAAGAAGTCACATACACAACTTGTATAACTTATTTCGTCTTAGTTTCCTTTTTCTTCTCTTTAGGCATAGTGCAGTGTAGTTTACCCAATTTCAAATTCTTGTTTCCATGTTCTTTGGCTTTAGTGTTGATGTTGTACTATTTCAATTCTTCATTAATAAAATTCCTACTTTAATCTGAGTCCAAGACTTATTGTAATTTAGTGTTTGAAGAACCTATAATTAAGGGATAATTCTCTTCATTAGTGTAATTGCTTGTTCTTAGGATCAAAGTGTAAGTTTGTGTTCCGGGCTTTGTTCATCTCACGTAACTTAGTTGAGCCAAATTTTACCACAACATATTTTTGACATGCCTAGTGGGAATCCAAGGATTGATAGTAGGAAGTTCTAGTCTCCAAGGTTGGATTCTCAGTAGCGCAAGGAGTTAAGTTCTAAAAGAATGAGTACTCCTGTGCAATGTTGACTAACGCTAAGGATGGAAATCGCAAGGGGGATGATAGCATGGTTAGTAATCCGATACTAGACAACATCGCTATTTTTGCCCTTTGAAAGACGGGACTTTGAGTTTGATGTTCCTGCTAAGAATAATGAAGACAAGTATTCTACCATTGTGTCTACTTTATTCATTAGGCAGCATATGGAAATTGGGGTTAATGATGTATCCTGAATGTTTCAAAGCAACTTCCTAACATCGTTAAACCAATGGTGTTGGATATCATGCAGGGAGTGGTTATAACCCTTGCCATATGAATCCATGGGAATGATGATGAACATGGGTCATTATCCAAGAGGATACCTTATGTATTCGTGCTCAAACCTAGGGGGCAAGTTAACTTGATCAAGCGGCCTACAAATGCATTCGTCATTTGGGTTTACCAACTTGCTACCAATAATAATCTTGGTATGAGTGCCGAGCAAGCATGGCATGTACCACCAAGATTCGTTCCAAATAATCAACTTCAACTTGTTGATCAAAGGAGGGCTAGTCCTCAATTTTTGGATCCGAATGCCATTGTAGATGCTATGAGACAGGACTTTGGGGTACATTTGAGACTGTTGGAAAGACCCATATATAGGAGGCCATATCCTTAGTGGGTTGATAGGATACCTTTCCCTCGTGGCTTCAAAGTACCAGATTTTTCCTCATTTTCTTGAGAAGATGGGAGATTTTCAATGGAACATGTAAGTAAGTTTTTGGCCCAGGATGTAGAAGCTAGGCAAAATGAAGCCCTATAGCTCTAGTTGTTTTTATTATTTTTTGTTACCTCCAGAATAATTCAGAAAGCTTCAAGCTAATATGTTTTGAATGACAACAAAACCTTTTTAAAGAAATTTTTTTGAAGAATCACTGATGTCTATTCTGAGTTTCTTGAGTTAGCAAAGGTTCTTCGTTGGCATAACATAGCTCTTTAAAACGAAAAATAATTTCACTTTACATGTGCAAACATGTTTTATCTCATTTAAAGATATGGGAATCAAGTTGAAGTGATAAAATTACATTGTATTTTGAGCATATACTTGCCTAATAGATTGAAGAAAATCATCCTGGACAAGAAACCAAGCTTCAGGACTTTAAAATAGCACTGAACTTTAGAAAGTATGCTTAAAATGAAGATGTCAATCAAACTCTAAGCCAACATGTTCTACAATCTTCAATAATCATGTTTGCAAATCTTTTTATCATCAAAAAGCTCTAATTAAAGACCTAAGATCAAGTTTTATCAAGGAACTGAAACTGTGCTTTAGAAAGCTCACTTCACAATGAAATGTTGATCCTTACTAACAAAGGAAGGAAAATTTTAATTTCAAATTTAAAGTCAAACCCAGCTACGAGCTGGCATATCATTTCTTCTGCCAAATTGGTCAACCATCCAGGTTCTAAAAGGAAGAGTTTAGAAACCATGATTAGAAAGTAAATATGTAGTTTCTAGAGGGTCTCAAAAACCTCATCTTTACAATAACTTCTACAACAGATCTAACAAAAGTCAAGTTACACCTTTAGGTTGCTTTTCCAAGACACAATAGATGATCAACACATGTCACTTGGAGAACTGATCAAAGGCAATGGTAAAAAATGAAGACCATCTATAAAGATGATGTGCTTTTAAGGAAAAAAAAGGGGGACTAAGTGACTGACGCTGCATAAATGCTTAACTCTGGAAAATTTTCTCCTCATCTCTTGTAAAGTTTATTACATCTTGTAATTAGTTTTTCTTGTTCAAAAATATTCTTTCTACGTTCCTCATAAGTTATATGTTCTTCTAAGGAAGAATCATTAGAAAGAAGTCATTCAGGTTATCCCAGGTTTTCTCTGTATATCTTAAGGAAACTTAAGTGTAGGTTAGTTTGAATTGCAAACCCAAACACAAACCTTTGTATCCTTGATCCAATAGTGATTAGTGTGAGCTTAATTTGAAGAGGCTAGTTAAAGACTACTTGCAATGCGACAATAAAGTTGGTTTATTGGTCATGGTTTAGCTTGGATAGGCTAGTTAAAGACTACTCGGTTAGTTTGGAAAGGCTAGTCAAAGACTACTCCGTTTAGTTTGGAAAGGCTAGTGAATAACTACTTAGTTTGTGACAGGAGTGAGTTGTTCCTGGTCACTAGTGAGAGCTTGGGAAGGTTATTGTAAAGACTATCCAGCTTTCTCTTTATTTGAGAAAGGATTAGTGGAACTCAACGTGGTTGAGAATCGGATGTAGGCAAGTTGGCCTAACCAGGATAAAAATTTATGTGTAATATCTTCTTCTTTCTTATTCCCGTTTCTTTTGTTGCTTTACGTATAGTTGTTTATTTTTGCTTAAAGTTTATCCTTTTAGCAATTTTGTTACTAATGCTATTTTTAGAAATTAACTTTTTGAAATCTCAAATTTTGTTTCCACGTACTTCAAGCCTATAGCTTGATAGTATCCTATTAAAATTTTCAAAAGTTAAAGATCAAAAGAGAAGCGAAGCACGATTCAACCTCCCTTCTCGTGTGCTTTTCTACCTACAAGTGGCATCAAAGCTTGGTCTCTAAGGGGTTGAGCACTCTAACGATTGCTGAGGACAAAGATCCAGAGACGAAATACAAAATATTCATATAGCAGAAGGATACTCCATTAATAGACTCCCATTCTTTGATAGTGAAGATTATGCTAATGAGAGATGACCAAATGGAGTTGTTCATAAAATACACAAGCCTTGACTTGTGGGATTTTATTCAGGAGGTGACTATGTTCTAATTAAAGAGATACTAGGAACCAATGATGCATCTTTAACATCAAGAGAAGTTCCTAGAGAGGTGGACATAGCAACACAAAGCCAGGTTCAGCTAAACTATGAAGCTAAATACCTAAGGTGTGTACTAAGCAAGACTGAATATGACAAAATCATATCCAGTGAAGATGAATATGGGAACTCTTGGGAATCAAAGTAGGATTGTTTTCAATCGGCTAAGTTATCCCATGAGCCAAATTAATGGCACTTGGGGGCAAAATATAGGTAAGAGATCAGAGGATAGGCTAATTTGCTCATAGAGATAAAAAGAATAGAGTCGAAGAAACATGTTTCAAAAGCTTGGCCTTTTTGCTGACATGTCCAAACCCAGATACTTCAAAGGTGGGATTTACCTCATGAACAAGTTTCTAGTGTCTGATCACCCATTACCTAAGGAAAACAAGCGAGTCATGGAGTTGAGTTACACTGGAGGATAGCTTGCTCTGAGGATCACTGAGAAGATTATGCAAAGGTCCAACTGAGGCCTATGCTCAAGCCAAAAATATAGAATAACTAAGCAGGTTAGACAATGGTTGAGAAGGGTAAGAGCAAGGTGTGTCAAAGAGAAAATAAGGAAGAGAAAGTGCTCACTAAGTCCAGAAGCGTCACCTCCAAAGAAAAAGGCATTCTTGAAGGTAAAACGAAAGATTGAGTCGTTGGAAAGAAGTAGAGCGTCAACATAGTGGATACTTGTAATGCGGAGGAAAAGAAGTGGAGACAATTTTAGCTATGCAAAGATTGTCCATTAATGAGCTACAATAAGGTAGGACAATGTGAGAGAGGCCCTATGGACGAAGAGTTCGATGAGGATGAAGATGAGCTATTGATTATTTCCAATGATGAAGATTTAGAGTTGATGGTAGTAATTAGGATTTTGCCTTTAGAATTCATAATGAAGGGAGAAGTGATACTTTAGAGGGAGATGTCATGGTAGAGGAAGTCGAATGTATTTCCATTTTTAGTGAAAAAGAAAAGAAGAATATCCAAAAGAGAGCCATTAGTGATATTTGAGAGGCTAGAACAACCACGCCACGTGAAGCGCTTTACATTAAAGCTCGTATTGATGGAAAGTCGCTCAAGGGTATTGGTTGAAAGAGAGGCAATCATGAATGTGATGCCTTTAGGAATCTTGAAGAAGCTTGGAAATACCACTGCGGATTTGAAGCAAACCAACATTAAGATGACAAATTTCATAGAAGGGACTACTACCGTCGTGGGAATTTACATTGCAAAGCTTACCTGTGGGTTCAAAAATGATTAATACAGTGTTCTTGTGGATGCGAAGCCAGGATATTCTTAGTTGCTATGATGACATTGGATTCATGTAAATGAATGTGTGCCGTCCACCCTTCATCAAATGTTAATGTTCTAGCATTAAGGGAAAGTAGAGGTAGTTAAAGCATATCATAAGCCTTTTGCTGGAGAAGTTAAAATGATTGAGGTGATTATTATGATCCAGAATTTAGGCCTTTATCTGTGGTGAGTGGAGAAAATAAAGATTTGATCAAAGCAGCATACATAGCTAGGGATTCAGTTGAGGTCCAAGCTCATCCACGACCTTGTTTAGAGTTGTTTAATGAGTATAAGCCATGAACAGCTAGCAAACAACGTCTTGAATGGCTACAGGCTCATTCAAATGAATGCAGGATTTTAGAATGTGTTCCGGGATTGAGGCAGCCAAGAAAGACATGGATTTTGGAAGCGAAGAAGCAATACCATCCATAAAGAAAGATCAACCAAGTTTCGAGGCTCAAGATCTATTGATTGAAATTAACTTAGGTAATGAGCAAGAACCCAGGGTGACTAAGATTAGTGGATTGTTAAGCAAGGAATGCCAAGAAAAGCTAGTGCATCTAATTCATTAGTATAAAGACTATTTTTCATGATGGAGGTTTATCTAGAGACTTGGTGGAGCACTAGCTTATCAAAGATGGTTATAAGCCTTTTCAACAATTGCCATGACATAAAACTCCAGAATTGCAACCAAAGATCAACCATGAGATAAAAAGATTGTTGAAGGCTGGGTTCATTAGAACGGTAGATATGTTGAATGGTTGTCAAATATTGTACCTGATAAAAAAGAATGGGCAAGTTAGGATTTGTATAGACTTTAGGAACTTAAATTTAGCCAAGCCAAAGGATGAATATGTCATGCCCGTGGCAGATATGTTAATAGATTCTACGCTAGAAATGGAATAATTTCGTTTATGGATGGTTACTCTGGGTATAATCAAATTTTTGTTGCTGGTGATGATATACATAAAATGAATTCCGTTGCCCTAGTGCTATTGGTGATTTTGAATGGGTAGTTATGTCATTCAGTTTGAACAATGCCAAAGCAACTTATCAAAGGGAAATTAATGCAATTTTTCATGATTTAATAGGTAAGAGTATGAAAGTTTACATACATGATGCCTTGTTAGGTCAGTTGAGTTTCAGGGGCATTTAGCCAATTTAGAATAAGCCTTTGTCAAGTTGAGAAAACATTCATTAAAAATGAATTCAGTTAAGTGCACTTTTGGTGTTTCGATTGGCAACTTCATAAAGGGAATTGAAGTAGATAAACATAAAGCCAGGGAATTGAAGTAGATAAACATAAAGCCAGGGCAGTGTTAGAAGCTAGGCCCCCAACTAGTAAGAAAGAGTTATAGAGTCTCATTGGAAAGATTAACTTTATGAGGAAGTTTATTACTAACTCACTTAAAGATAAAAGCATTTTCCCCATTGCTGAAATTAAAAGAGACCAAGGAATTTGTATAGGGGAACGAATAGCAACAAGCTTTTGAGAAAATTACGAAATGTTTAGTGAGTTCGCCTTCTAGTACCACCTGCCTGGGAGGCCGCTAAAATTATGCAGAAGATTCAATCGAAGCTTATTAGCTCAAGATAGTGAAGATGGCACTGAGAGGGGTATGTATTTGAGCCATACACTTAGGTAGCGTTTGTTTATGGTCCTAGGATGAGGAAATACAAGGACAATAGAGACAGAGGAGGAGACATAAATAATAAATATGTATAGGAGTATTATTGAAAGACAAAAATATTAAATTACTATTTTCGTATCCTATCCCACTATCCCCACATTTTGGAGGTATAGAAATTTTGTGTTTTGTCCCGGAAGAGAAATTCTATTCTTATCTCCACGCAAACAGGTTTGTGTCTTTAGTGTCTTGGATTTCTATCCTGGAGACAGGTAAACAAATGCTACATTGTAGCAGCAAATTACTTTACTAAGTGGGTTGAAGTTCAACCAATGATAAAGGTTACTTAAGATGATGTTATTAGGTTCATTCAGAATCATATTATACATAGGTTTGGTATAAGAACCATTGCAGAGATTCAAGGTACCATGTTTACAAGAGATAAAGTGAAGGCTTTCATAGCTCAGCGGGATTAAGTTGATTTATTCATCCCTTTGTTATGCTCAAGCAAATGGACATGTCGAGGCTACAAAAAAGGTACTTATTGATCTCATTAAAAATTTTGTTGAGAGTTACCCATTCAACTGGCATGAACATTATTGAGACCTTATGGGCTTATAGAAATTCAAGGAGCACGGCTACGGTTAACACCTTATCAGTTAACGTTTGGGCAAAATGCAATTTTGCCTCTAGTAATCAGTGTTTTATCTCTTAGATTGGCAAAACAACATCATTTAAGTCTAGATGAATATAATCAAGCCATGTTCCAAGAAATGGATAATTTAGATAATGATAGGCTGATGACATTGGAGAACATCCATGCTAATAAAGTTTAAGTGGCCATGGCTTATAATAAGAAAGTGAAAAAGAAAATTTTTATAGAAGGTGATTTGGTTTAGAAAGCTATGTTGCCTCGGGCTAAAGATAACTCTTGGAAGTGGTCAGCCAATTGGGAAGGACCCTTTATAATTAGTCAAGTGGTTCATGGTGGAGCATATCATTTGGTTACAATGGAAGGAAAAGAGTTAGCCATGAGTATTAATGGAAAATTCATGAAAAAATATCATCATTCTATTTGGGAAACTAAACAAATGTTATAATCCAAATGTATGAAATGTTGACCATATGCTGGTCCAGCTACCAAAAGAATCTAAAACCTATAGACTAAGCCAATAGAAAATCAAACAAAAGGGGAAGTTAAACCTTTGGCTGGAGCTATATCCCCGGTCGCATACTTAACTTCTTGGGTAACCAGAGTGTTCGGAGTTTCATCAGGCACACCCTTGGCACTAGTCTCCTAGTGGAGAGTGTATGTCAGGGCTGGAAGCATATTTGGATGCAATGGCCACCAGGGTCCACATCTACTTTAGGATCATATGCACTCAAAGGAAAAGCTGGCGGTTTCTATTGGCTTGGGATGGCTGTATCATATACATTTAGAGAAGGGCTAGCTTCTGAAGCAGAACAATAGTAGTGATATTTGTAGAAAAAGAAAAGCTATTAGCAAGGTGGAATGTTGCAAAAGGCAGGAATATGTACAGGAAGACGTGGAGATTACCTTTGGATAGTTCCTTGTTAGCTGGTAGTTTAGAGCAAATCTCTTGCTAAAGAAGATCTGCTTTGTACCTTGCCCATCAATGAAGTCCTTCTCAGGTACCGCTTTTGTAAGGTCAAGGATTTAATTTCTTAGTCTAGTGTTATGGCTTGAGACTTAATTAAGGTTGTTCGTGAAGTCATAGCTAACATCTTGGAAATGGCAACCATATCAGACTTGGCTACCCTCAACATTCTCCAGGAAAACCTCAGTTGCATTGCCAACTCTGAGATAACAATGTCTATGAATCTACCAGGACTTTGCACAATGAGATGGGCATGCTACTGGTAGATATGAATCACCACTTGGAGGTTAAGAGCAAAGAATCCACCATAGTGAGCATAAATTAGCCCGACTCACTTACCTATCCAATCAAAAATATAAGCTAACCTTGGCCTTCATTGAGCAAGATAGTAGAAGAGTTGAAAACATCAAGAAACATCAAACCACAATTGAGCACATAGCTTTCTTGAAGGCCAACATCACTGAGATGGAAGCCAAGCTCTAATCCCTCCTCCTAGAAGCTTCTTTGTCTCAACAGTCAAACAAACTCAAAGTGAGGTTTCAACTATATACTCAAGCCATGGCACTAGACAAAGAAACTAAATCCTTGACCTTACAAAAGAGGACTTGGAAAATGATTTCATTGATGGTAGGAATAGCTGTACAAAGCAAATCTTCTCTTGCAAGAGATTCACTCCAAATTACTTGCTTATAAGGAACTATCCAAAGGTAATCTCCATGTCTCTTGTACATATTCTTGCCTTTCATCATTCCACCTTACCAATAACTTTTCTTTCTGGGATATCACTACTAATGTTCCTACTTCAGATGCTAGCCTTACACAAGACGTATCTGATACAACCATCCCAAGCCAAGAAATTACCACGACTTCTCCTTTGAGTGTGTTTGATCCTAAGGCGGTCGTGGACGTCCCTGTGGCCATTGCATCTGAATATGCCTCCTGCAGCCTTGACATACACTCACCACCTGAGAGGACTAGTGCCAAAGGTGTGCCTGATGAAACTACGGATGTTCGCTTCTGAGAACCACCAGCCGTCATGGATTTAGCTGCAGCTAAAGGCCCAACTTCCCTTTTTGTTTAATTTTTGTTTGCTTAGTCAATAGGTTTTAGATTCTTTTGCTAGCTAGACTGGCAAGTGGTCAACTTTTCATGCATTTGGATTACACATTTGTTTAGTTTCCCAAATAGAAGGATGATATTTTTTCAAGAATTTTCCATTAATACTCATGACTAACTCTTTTCCTTGCATTGTAACGAAACGATATGCTCTACCATGAACCACTTGGCTAATTATAAAGGGTTGTTCCTAATTGGGTGACCACTTTCCAAGAGCTATATCTTTAGTCCCTAGAGGCAACATAGCTTTCCAAATGAAATCACCTTCCATAAAACTTTTCTTCTTTACCTTATTATAAGCTGTGACGACTTTACCTTTATTAGCATGGATGCATGTTCTCCAACGCCATTAGCCTATCACCATCTAAATTATCAATTTCTTGGAACATGGCTTGATTATATTCACTTGGACTTAAATGATGTTGTTTTGCCAATCTAAGAAATTTTACATTCATCTCTAGAGGTAAACTGCATCTTGCCCAAATGTTAACCTATAAGGTGTTAAACAATGTTCCTTGAATTTCTATAATCCCATAAGGTCTTAGATAATGTTTCATGCCATTTGCATGGGTAACTCTCAACAGACTTTTTAATGAGATCAATAAGTACCTTATTTGTAGCCTCGGGTTATCCATTTGCTTGAGCATAATAAAAGGGTGAATAAATCAACTTAATCCCAAACTAATCTATGAAAGCCTTCACTTTGTCTCCTGTAAACATGGCACCTTAATCTATTGTAATGGTCTCTAGGAAACCAAACCTATGTATAATCTGATTATGAATGAACCTAATCACCTCAGCTTAGTAACCTTTACCATTAATTGAGCTTTAACCCACTTAGTAAAGTAATCTGTTGCTACAATTATGACAGAATATTGTTTGGATGATGAAGGATATATTTTGCCAATCAAATCCATTGCTTATCTTAGAAACACTACAACTTTACATTGGCGTGTGATTCTTCTTAGAATACATTGGAGTGGTCCATGCTTCTGGCATTCTTCATATCCTTTGTCATAGTGAATAGTCCGTAATCATTTGCGAATAATGCCATAACGATATATTAACCTCTTCATTTTGCCACCCAACTTATGTGTTTGACATACTTCTTCCATAATCTACATTGTTTCCTCTAAACCTACACATCTCAATAGCATTTCTTTTTGTGTTCTTTTAAACAAATCATTGTCAATCAATACAAAACTCAGGACACGCTGTCTTAACTTGTATTTTTTTTAGAGGGAACCAACAAGTATTTTATAATCTCTTGCCTTCAATTGATACCTCTGTATATTAGTTATGGTAATCATCACACATCCATTGATTAACTTATATCCTTAAATGTGAGCAAGTTGATTCACTAACTCATTTTCTCCTTAGGACCATTAACTATTGCTATACTAAACTCAACTAGAAGTTCATACACTTTTCCAAATAGGAGGTTAATCTCAGGCTGTTGCATTTATATTCACCCATTATCTGATTAGCAACCAATTGTGGATTACCCCTTATCTAGATTGCCTGCACTTTCATGGAATTCAGCAATTTAAGTCTCGCTATCCAAGCCTCATATTTAGCTTGGTTGTTTGAGCAATGAACATCCAGCTGAACATATGCTTATCATTTTGGCCATCAGGACTTGTGATCACCACTCCTACCCGCTCCTTTGCTATGCTTAGATCCATCAACGACAATACCCATGGCGGGTTGCAATCATATTGTGGTATTTATTTAATGGGTCCTTTACCTTATGGCACGAATGTTAGCTAAAAAATTTGCTAATGCATGTCCTTTTATAGCCTTCATAGGCATATATTTAACTGCAAATGCATTCAACTTTGTTGCCCATTTTATTAAACGACCTTGAAGTCCTGGTTTATTTAGTAGATATTTCACTATGTCTATTTTGCACATGACCAATATCTCCTTGGAAGCAAATAATATTCTAACTTGGTACAAGCATGAAATAAAGACAAGCAAAGCTTTTCAATAGGTGTGTACCTAGTTTCAAGCATCATTAAGTGTATGGCTTAGATAATACACTGCCCTATCCATGCCATCTGATTTGAGCTAACAAGCTTCCAATCAAATATTCACAACATAATATATATAATTTCAGCAGCCTTCCTAAGCAGGTGGTACTGAGACCGTGGACTTGCTAAACATTTCATAATTTGCTCAAAAGCTTGTTGTTGTTCATTCCCCTATACAAATTCCTTAGTTTGCTTTAATTTCAGCAATGGGGAAAATGCTTTCATCTTTCCAATGGAGTTAGTAATAAACCTCCTCATGAAGTTAATCTTTCCAATGAGACTCTAACTCTTTCTTACTAGTTGGGGGCCTAGCTCTAACATTGCCTTGGCTTTATTTTTATCTACTTCAATTCCTTGATGGTGTACTAAAAACCCAAGGAAGTTGCCAGCCAAAACACCAAAAGAACACTTAGTCGGATTCATCTATAATAAATGTTTTCTTATCCTAACAAAGGCTTTTTCTAATTCGGCTAAATGCCCTTGGAACTGGCCGACTTAACAACCACATCAACTATGTAAACATCCATACTTTTACCTATTAAATAATAAAAATTAACATTCATTACCCTTTGATAAGTTACTCCGGCATTTTTCAATTTGAAGGGCATAACTACCTATCCAAAAACACCAATAACACCAGGGCAATGAAATGTAATTTTATGTACATCATTACTAGTAGCAAAAATTTGATTATATCCAGAGTAACCATCCATAAAGGGCATTATTCCATTTCTAGCTCAGAACCTATTAACATATCTCCATGGGCATGACATATTCATCATTAAGTGTGGCTAAATTTAAGTTCTTAAAGTCTATACAAATCCTAACTTGCCCATTCTTTTTAATCATAGGTACAATATTTGATAACCATTCAACATACCTAGTCGTCCTAATGAACCCAACCTTCAACAGTTTTCTATCTCATGTGTTGATCTTTGGTTACAATTCTGAGTTATGTGTTGCGCATCTGTAGAAAAGGCTTATGACCATCTTTGATAGCAACTGGTGCTCCATACATCTCTGATAAACTTGGAAATCTCATGATAGTCATATGCAAAATATTCTTTATACTAATGAATTAGATGCACTAGCTTTTCTTGGCATTCCTTGCTTAACAATCCACTAATCTTAATCACCCTTGGTTCTTGCTCATTACCCAAGTTGATTTCAATCAATGGATCTTGAGCTTCGAATCTTGGTTGATCTTGCTTTATAGATGGTATTGCTTCTTCATTTCTAACCAAATCCATGTCTTTCTCGGCCACCTCATTTTGCTAAGCCTAAAATCTGCATTCAGTTGATGAGCCTATAGTCGTTGCAAGATGTTGTTTGCTAGTCGTTCAAGGCTGAGACTCATTAAACAACTCCAAACAAGGCCAAGGATTGTCCTGGACCTCAACTTGGAATCCCTTAGCTGTTATGTTCATTGCCTGATCAAATCTTCATTTTCTCCACTCACCACAAATAAAGGCCTAAATTCTGGATCATAGTAATTAGCCTCAATTATTTTAACTTCTCCAGCAAAAGGATTCTGAGAAGCTTTAACTACCTTTACTTTCCCTTGATGCCAGAACATTAACATTTGATGAAGGGTCGACGTCACACATTCATTTGCATGAATCAATCTAGTCCTAGCAACAAATAATATCCTGGCTTTGTCCACCATAAAGAACGTGTATTTGTCATTTTGAACCCCATAATAAGCTCTGCAATGTAAATTCCCATGGTTGCAAGACTCCTTCCCTGAAATTTGTCATCTTCATCTTGGTTTGGTTCAAATCCACAGTGGTCTTTCTAAGCTTCTTCAAGATTCCTAAAGGCATCACATTCATGATTGCCCTTCCATCAACCAACACCCTTGAGACAGGCTTTCCATCAATATGAGCTTTAATGTAAAGTGGCTTCATATGGCGTGGTTGTTGTGGCCTTTCAAATATCATTACTGGCTATGTTTTGACTGTTCTTCACTAATAATGAAAATACATTCAACTTCTTCCACCATGACAACGCCTTCTACGGATCAATCCTCCCTTCAGTTATGAATTTTGAAGGCAAAATCTCAATTACTATCATAAACTCCAAGTCTTTATCGTTGGCAATAATTAATAACTCATCTTCATCCTCATCAGACTCTTCTCCATAGGCCTCTCTCACATTGTCCTACCTTGTTGTGGCTCATTAATGGACAATCATTGCAGGTTAACATTGTCTCCATTTCTTTTTCCTCCACGTTACAAGCATCCACTATAAGGATCCTCCCCATAAGTGCTTTCTCTAGCAGACTCTAAGGATCCTTAATGAGAGGCATTTATGTCACTTATCTTACTATCAAATATTAGCTTTTTGATTTAATTAGTTTTACTATGTTATTAATGCAATTAATAAGGATTTTGATTTATTCCTCGTGTATTTTGATAGAATTATTGGCTATTGCACTAATTTTGGGAATAATTTGTAATTACACCCTATGACATTTAACTTGTCATTTTTAGTATGGTTTTGTGCACAAGAGCTTTGGATCAAGAGAAAATGTCAAAAGCTGGGCTAGGAACTATTTGGAAGAAGTTTGGAGCAAAAAGGAAGAAAAAGCGTGGAAATTCACTCTCGAGTGAATGCTCAGCGCTTGGAGAGCAACAACCATAAATTTTGGGACCACTCTCTTTGGAGAGCGCCAATGCTCATTTTAATGTTGTAGTGCTTGTGCGTTAGCGGACGATAGATCATTAATATGTTTTTTTTTGCCTTAGCTATGATTTAAGTACAATATAAAGGATTGACATAGATGTTACCCTAGTTTTTTGATCAGTTTGGCTACTAAGATTAGTTGCTATTATTCTCTCTCACAATCTTTCTCTCCATCTTCTCTTACACACCTTCTTCTCATTCTTCTCTCTCTTAGGATTTCATTAGTGAATGTGTTTTGTCTTGGAGATTGTGGTAATGATTAATGCTATTATTTTCAAGTTATCTTTTATCTTCATTGTTGTAGTCCTCTAAAAATATAGGAGTAGATTTCTTTACTAGTGTAAGGGGTTTGGATGGATTGGAATGATGTTTGAGACCTTTTTTGATATTAAATGCATTGGTTTTCTTAATGTTTTGAAGTTCATCCTATAATTATTGTGGTGATTGCTATAATTTTTATTGGAATAATTAAATCGTCATTTAGGGAAACCCTTTAGGCATAAGTTGATAGATCTATTGGTTTATGTTGAGGGCGAACATTAGAATTAACTTTTGATTGCCTGTTAGGCTATAGAAATTGGTTCAGGAATCAATGTGATTTCTAAATAAATTGAGATATCGTTTATTGATCAAATTATAGAAGTCGATCAATCAATAGTATAATTGCCAGTAATTTATTACTAATAGCCACAATGGGTATAATATTTGGTCAATGATAATTAATTTCCAATCCTATGAATACCTTGCACTTGTGCTTTTTATCATTATTATTATCATTTAAATTTAATTGCTTTGCTTTAATTCTGAAACTCTCAAACTTTCCTAACTAACTTGTAAACACCATATTTTTTCAGACACTTTGGCTTTATTTTTATTTTCAAAAATAAAAATGTCTCATTCAAAAAAAAAAAACCATTCCCTTTTTTTAAGTCCATTTCTAGCCCATTTTTTTTAGTCCATTAACCAAAAAAGAGAAAAAAATCAGAATAGCCCACTATTTCGTTTCAGCCCATGTTTCTTTGTTCTGTAAACTAAAAAATAATAAAATAAAAAAAATTGAAAAGAAAGGGAAGGCAGGACAGACGGAAGAGCATAATGAAGCGCAATAAACTGATGATAATGAAAAGAATTGCAAAAGCTGAAGAACCATGCTTCCACTATCCGTGAATTGGGGGATCAAAGGCAACCAACAAGTCATCAGGATCACAATAATTGGGACAAAAATCTTTCAGCCATTCCTTATCATAGCTGGAGAAATCATTAAAGAAAATTTAATTAATTGTCAAAGCGTGTATAAATACGGGTTCTTCATCATGAAAAAAGGGGGATCACAGACACAACCTGCAAAAAAAAAAAAAAAATTGATCAAGCTAGCCTTCTTCCTTCCACCATCATTGGCTCTTTCATCCTTGAGCACAACACTAACAACCCCACATCATCTTCCTCCATTTTCACCATCATGGTCACCCCCTGAAAAAAACCAAATCACAACTTTCATATAAAACCAAAACCAATCCAAGGTCAATAAAAATCAATCTCAAAAAATAAAATGAAAGAGGAAAAGCCGCGGACAGCCTCTCTTCCACCGTGAAAGGCTTGACAACGCCAGCATTCTCGTGGCAGCAACCATCGCGAGCAGGATCAGCCACGGTTGTAGTGCTGCGACCTTACCAGCTTCGCGCTCCTGTTCCGGCACCGCTAGGAAGCCACCGCTCGGCCTCCCCCTGTCCGCCGCCTGCCCGCAAGACCGCCGCTTGTCCGCACAGCCCCACCGCACCGGAAACCAGTGCCCCTGCCACCATTGGAAGCTGCGACGTCGACGGGGAGCATCACAGCAGCCGCGCGAACCCAGCTGCATGCCCCCAACGCCGTGAAGCTGCCGCACATCCTCTCCGCAACCCCGTGCACAGCCGCGCACAGCCATCACGTTGCGGGCTCTTCCTCGTGGCCCTGCTCTTCGTACAAGGATCAAGCCGCCTTGAAGCCAGCCCGGGAAGCACCACGCTGTGACGCTGCCTCTGCTCCTTTGTAACCGGTTCCAGCCGCCATCTCTCTCACTCTCCCTACCTGTGCGTGTGTGTGTGTATGCTTGCAACTCCAAATTTGTGTGGATGCATGCATCCCCATTCTATCTCTCTCCAATTGCAAATCCTTTCACAGCACATTGTTTTACAAAAACCACTCCCTTTGCCCCTAATTTCAGTTTGCAAAACCTGAAACCCCACCCATTCCTCTATTTTAATTTTAAATAAAATCCCTAAACTTATGTGAGTTGTGTCCGTGTCAACATTTGGTTTAGGATTTTTTTATCTTCCTTTTTTCAGCTTTCCTTTTGTTCATTCAGTTAGTTTTGGGCTTTTAAAAACAAAAATTAAAAGAGTTCGAATGATGAAGTATTTGGGCTATTGTTGGTGCGGGTTTCATTTCTTTTATTATGTTAAATTCAAAAAAAATTTCTGTCTTTGGACTGGTTTTAAAAAAAGAATCTTTTTCCCTTGTGTTTAAAATAAATTCTTAGGTGTTTTCTCAAAAAAATTTAATCAATAGATTTCATGTCAAAAATAGGATTAACTAAGCGTAACGACTTATTAATTCTATGTTCTGAAATGCTTTAATTGTAAAGTTTGACATTCTAAAATCAAATTTTCAAAATTAAAACTAATCAACACACATTTTATTTTATTTTCTTTTAATTTAAATCCATCAACATAGAATCATTTTCTCCAGAACGACGTGGCTTTGAGCTCTCATTGCACCAATACGTCCATAGCAAACAACTATCAAGCCAAAATTAATTTTTCATTAAATTGTGTTCTCATTTAATTTTTATTCCTTGCTTTAATTTTATTTTATTTTATTTTATTTCTGTACATAATTATGATTACTTTGGGAAAACTAAATATTATTAAAGTTATAATAAATTTGCATTATGAGCTCTAGGGTAACCGTATTTATACGAATGTATGCCTGTGGAGTATTAGTTTCCACCCTTCCTAATCATAATTTAGACTCTAAATCTCATATCTCTTTTAAAAGACCAATTTACAAATTAAAAAGGTTTTTCCAATTTTTCCAAAATTAAAATTGGTGGCGACTCCCATTTTATTTTATTTTAAAAATCGGTTGTCATTCCCCGTCGCATGTGCCCTCGGGACGCTCTGACATAACCTAAAGCCTCCTTAAGAACCTAGGTTATACCCTTTGCTACATTTTTGGTACAACTTACCATCAAATTAATTTTCTAATTTGAGAAGGGCGATTGCCTCCATCAATCCTCCACCTGGAATTCTCCTCCTGGCCAATCAATCTTTAGTGAAGAATGCCACCCTTCCCTTCCTGGATAACATGGGAAGTATTTGGATAATTTGCCACTCTTAGTCAAACTCTCCAGAGGGCTTCAAAGCATCACATTCATTTGTCATGTGGCCAAAAGCTCGGTGATTATCACATCTTTTATGACGATCAATATAGAGGGCTTAAACTTTAGTGCTTGGGAAGAGACACAAGTCCCATATTGCAAACATCTCGAAGTATCACGTCCTTGGGAGCATTGAAATAAGCATAATTAGTGTAAGAAGGATGTGAGGCCCTATATTGATGTCCTTGGTTCCTAGGGCGTGTGTCCTAGTTTTGACACTAGGTCTACCCTCTACGACTTAAGGTAATGGGAGGTAATCCTTTGGTTCATCTCTCGTTCCACTTCTGGTTCGACACCTTCCTCTGACTGGATATACCAACTTGTTGTATCACTGAGTTTATCCAAACTATGAACTGAGTTAATATCCAAAGATCTAGCAAATGGTCTAGGCTTCAAGGCACCAATGAAGGCATACATAGCAACCTTCTAATCCAAGTCTTGATCCTGTCGTTTCCTTGTTGAATTGAACCCATAAAGTCCTTTAACGGCTCATGATCCCCCTAAACCAGACCATACAAACTACCTATCATTTTTGATGGGTCTTGTTTGCCATGAAATGATTCAAGAAATGATCGGTCAAGTGATTAAAACTTGTGATTGATCGTGGTGGAAAGGATACGAACCACTATTGTGCAATGTCCATAGGGTAGAAAGGAAGGCCTTACAACGAAGGGTATTCGAGTCCCCGCACACCAACATTTCATTTTTAAAGGCATCCACATGACTTTGGGGGTTGAATGACCTATCATAGGGTCTAAGGTAAGTTAAGGGTTAGGAAGATGGTGGACAGGCTTTAATCATGATGAATTCAGTGAATGAGTGGCCCAGGTGAGAGTAATAAGTGTTTTGCAATTGGTTTGGTGACTTAGATGGTTAAAGGTAGGTGTTTGTTGGCTCAATTGATTGTAGGCAGGTGTTTTAGTACATAAGGAGTGATGATCAGTGGAAAAGGTTAGTTCAGGGTTTGATGATTTAGATACGAAGGTAGGGATTCTAATTAATTAGGTGAAGATTGAGATTATTCTAGGACGGTTGTTGGGGCGTTGGTTTATGTTATTGATTTGTTGCGCATATCATGAAGGTTTTCATGATCTACTCAACAAATGGTGGAGTGTGTCATTAGCATTGGCATTGCTTGTTTAGGCATTAGTGTTGTCATTGTGTGTATTGCTATTGTTGACCATCTTGGAAGCGAGAACATCAGTTTTAGGAGTTTTCTAATGAAGTGGGAAAGTTTGACATGAATTTGCACAGATGGTGCCAAAATATTGCCGTCTTCTTCAGGGTAATAGGTGGGTCTATGCATAGGCTTAGAATGAAGTGCCTTCCTCATCGTCCTAGTTGAACATATATTCCTAGCTAGAGAACCATTGCACTTCATCAATGTTCCAACCATTTTTATCATTCAAATGTAGATCATCCCAACAAAATATCAAGGCTCCTGCATTAATGCAGGTTCTCCCTACAATTCAATACCCTTTGGGCCGGTTCAAAAAGTCTGGTTGGATAAGCCTAACGAGCCTCATTTTTTGTCCAGCTTGGAGGCCTAGCAAGCTTGGGGCGTGGCTTAGTATAAGGTCGTTATATGCCGACCAATCCACGTAGGATGATTGGGTGCTAGTATTATCCTTTAATTATAAGGTGTGGAGTTTGATCCTTACCCATGAAAATAAAATAGTATTTCATGGTCAAAAGTCTACTATTTGGTGACCTCTAAACTACAAATGGAATTAATCACTATTGCAAGTGGTGAATACCTCCTAGGCATATATATATATATATATATATATATATATATATATATATATATATCTTATTTGAATAATAAAGATTTTGTTAAGTGCAATAATAATTAGGAGTTACAAGAATAATATATTACCTAGAAAGCATAAAATTTAAAGCTTTTAAAAGTTAAAAGAAATTTTATTAACAAATTTGATACAAACCTACCAATTAAAGACTTCATTAGTAAACTAAAAAAAAACAAGTTTTTAATAAATGTTTCTAGTGTATTTTTATTTTTTATTTAATGCATAACTTTATTAAAACTGAGCTTAGTTTTCATATATTCACGTCTATAAATAAAGTTTGATGAAAATATCAAATCATAGATAACTACTCATTAACTATTATAATAACTATTCAGCATAATTTAGTAATTTTTAAAATTTATATTAGTTGATAGTATAATTTTTTATTTTCATTATATATTCTCCTATCAAATATAATCTTAGTTGAGCATTTAAAACCTCATTAGAAATAGTATAAAATTAGTTATATTGTGAATACATTTCCTACGCATTGAATTTTATGGAAAAGGAAACTCCATGTTTCATTAAGAATTTTCTTGCCACTTAGGCCAAATTTTGGATGATTTATCCATATAGAAGAAAGAAGGAACAAGCCAAAATAATGGACAGATTTTGGGACCATTACCTTCATTTCATTCACATTAACGTTTGTTCCATGTGTAACACCCTTCCTACTATAGTGCTATGTTCAAGTCATAACACTACAATAAGGTTGTTACCAAGAAATTTTTTTCTTCTTATTACTTGATCATATAAACTATATACAAGTATGCCATAATAAATAGGAGCCTTGCACTAAAAGTCATGCTAATTTTTCTCGTTTCATAATTTTAAAACATAATAATCAACGTATAGAAATAGCAAAATAAAATAAACATCACAAATATTCTACACATATTAACATCACACCATAATTTACATTATATATAGGTGGTTAAGCCATGTATTCATACTACAGCAACCAAACATAAGTACCTTGTATCATGCATAAATAAACCTACCCTGGCCTTTGTAGTGACAAAAAGTAGATAATCCTAACTCCTCGATCAGTGGCTCATCAAAAAATTAGACCTAAGAGCCAATAATAGTCAATCAAGATGAGGGAATCTAAGTCATCCCATGCCTATATACAAGCTGGATACACCATAGTCAGTCAAACAAGAAGAGAGTAGTGCCCATTGGGCATCTCAGGTATCCCAGCTAGTCCCCATTGCCTCTAGAGTGAGTAGAGGAACCAGAAGAAGTCTTCTCTGAAGGATCCTGTAACATCCTCCAATTACAACTTCATCCTTAAGTCATGACATTATACTTAAGAGTTGTTACTTACAAAGTAGCGGACTTTTCTTAAATATCTATAGCGGTTATTGATTCACAAGATTACTATGTTGTAATTCTATTAAAATATATAACAAAGAAATAACACATTTATTGAATGGAAAGTCAAGTACAAAAGGAAGCTCTTCTATGAGCTTTAGTACATATCCGTTCTCTATTACGTTTATAGATATGTACATACAACTAACTATAATATAATAAAAGCATCAACTACTAAACTACTACAATTTGATTCCCTTTTATGTACATATTTCTGAATCAATTTAGACGACATGGAAACTGTAACACCCTAATATTTAACCCCAATACGCCTAGGACGTATCAAGACTAATTATTAGTTATTACTTCTCTTTAAATTCATTTATAAAATACTTAGCGGAAAATACGGTAAATTTTTTTTGAAATGATTTATATAAACCAAAGTGCGAGCCTTTGCGCGTAACATAAACAACATGAAGCGGAAGAATAAATAAAACATACAGAATATAAACATTAAAGAACACATCCATCATAAACATCATTCCTCATTACATTAGATAATATAGTTTAGTACATCACAATAGAAATATAACAGAAACATAAAGTCTTACCCGTACTAGTGGCAGAGCTTGCAGGACAATGGGAAACATAAAGACAAATACATGGTAATAATCCCAAAAGATAAACACCCAACTATCACTACCCTCCCACTCCAAGCCTACCTGGTGACGCCCCCTCGGCGGGGAGATGTAGCCCGCGACTGACGAAGCTCCTCGGATGTAGCCCAACGAAGCGGAGATCTAGGCATGGGAATCGAGGGCAGGCATGGCCTCCGCGTCGTGGTCGCCTCTGGCGTCGACGCGCCTCGCATGCCTCCCTTGGTGTGTCCTCACTACCTCCTCCGTGACCCATAGGGAACGAAGGGAAGATCCTCCAAGGATCAGCCTCTGATCGAGAACGGGAACATACTCAGGATATCCGCGTACCTCCGACGAGGAAGGTGGGATGCCCGGTCTGCTCATCCTGGGTCGTGTCCTCTCAAAGATCAGGTCGTCGCCAAAGGGTGAAGTCGGATCGAAGCGATAGCTGGAGACGGGGAAAGCAAAAGGGCGTCCCACGTATGCAAAAACGCGCACCTCGCAATGACCCTTGAAGTGGTAGGACTGATGCGGGGTCATAGTGCACCTCCCATGTAGGCGGGTCAATGAAAATCACGAACGACGCCATTCAATATCTGAAGACGTAACGGAAAGAAACAGAGAGAGGGTGAGAATTCTTACTAAAGAATCTCAGGAGGAAGTCCTCTATCCTAATGCCATCGTTTACGTCCCAGGAACCTTGGGTTTATTATGAAAAGGTTGAGCATGCATAGGTTCATTATGAGGTTTTCGCAAAGGTTGTTGTCCAAGGTCCATGTCTTTTATAATGATTCTTAATGCATGTATGCAACATAATGTTTCATGGATGCATGGTAGCACTTTAGGTAAATCAAACGATAATTCAAACAACATTTGTGTGGCATGAAACTTTTCTTTGAACATCTTTCCTTTACTCATACTTGTGTCACCAATAATATAGTAACCGCACCCCTTAAGCTAGGCTATGAGCTCATACCTTAACTAGTCGTCACTAGTTCTTACTTATCCTCTTGATAAGCGAATCATAAATATCATAATCCCGACTCCCAGAGTACGGGTAGGGGCCTAAGGATCACCCATCATGGGACTTTCTCCTTCTTCGAAACGCATCGACTTGGTTAAGACCAGCGACTTTGTCCGCTTCGGATGGCTCGACGTCCATACCCCCACTGTTTACTTTCTCCTCACCGAGCAGGAGAAATGCGTCTCTGCATATAACTTTAAACTTCATATTTCTCAAAAACTTTCTTTTTGTCCCTCAAATTTGACGGAAATTCCGGCATAACACTACTCTCGAATTTCCTCAAATTTGAGTCATGCCACATAATTTCAGTCACATGCATCATTTTCATGGAACTTTCTCATTGCCACAACTTTCTAGTTCACATGAGCATATTTCTCAATTTCATTCATATCTTTGAAACATTATGCATCTCAAACACAACATTTCATCAAATTATGCATATAAAGTTTCATGCTCAAGGAACTAACATAATCACATCATCATAAGTGTGCACGAGGTTCATCATCATAATCATACTCTCTCGTCCACCTATCTCATATCTTATGCTTTGCCCCTTTCGGGCTTTAAACTTGTATTTGCATTATTATTACCCTCAAGGGGTTGGCACTTAAACTTTTCCTCTAAGATTTGAACTCACCAAGATTCCACTCAGCACTCAACATAAAGGGGAGAAATATATATCATTTGCTTAAGGGGCTCTAGAATCTCCATTCGCGACCCTTTTAAGATCCATCTTCGCCTAAGGCTCCATAATTAATTCTTAGATCAATTATGAGGGATTCCTAGGCATGTTCTCTAAGTTATAAACCACTTAGATCTCTTATCATCATCTTATACTTAGAAATTAGCACCTAATCATTTATGAAGGGATCTTGTACATGTCTTACTAATTATGAATCATTTATCCCTGAATTAATCATGCTAGAACAGATTTGCACTTCTTTGTATTAAGGTGTTCTAGAATTCTCATCTCAAGTCCCTTTTTAGTTACTTATTCTTTACTAGCTTCTCTAAATCGATCCTTGCTTCACTCAACATAATTTTACACATTTAACACCTTAGAACAGCATTTACAGGAGCCAAACATAGAACCAATCATGAACCCATAAGATCACATAATCTCTTGGGTTGAAATGCATATAAGTTACTAGTTTTCTCTTGGAATGTTTCTGAAACAAAAGGTGTTCTGGTAATCGATTACATGTTCCTAGTAATCGATTACCAGGAGCTCAATTCATTCTGGGTTTTAAAAACAATCGGGTAATCGATTACACATAATGGTAATCGATTACTAGGGTTAAACCTTTGAAAAGTAAAGATCATAGGGTAATCGATTACATACGACGGTAATCGATTACTTAGGGTTAAATCGTTCCTGAAAGTAAAGGACATATGGTAATCGATTACTTTATAATGTCGATTAGGGTTTCCAGAAAGGTTCTGGGCATGAAAAGCCGTAGTAATCGATTACACGCCTCTGGTACGATTAACCAAAAGTCCTTCAAACTTTGGGTAATCGATTACATGGTGGTAATCGATTACCAGACCTAAAATTGAGAAAACATGATTTTGACACATTCCAAACTATTTTAAACCTCTTGAGACCTCATAAAAAGTTTTCCAACATTTCCTTGAAAATTATTCATGTATTTTACAAAATCAAACCATTGTTGGTTCATACCAAAACTCATCCATTTCTTTTTGAATGGAGTTTCCTTTTTAGGATACTTAGGGCAAGTCTTTGAGCTCTAGAGTATTTAGGTGATGACAAAATCTTAAACATGCCATGCACTTTATTTTACTCTTCATTAGAAAGTAAAGTGAGAGCATAAAATAAATATGAGATGCAACTTCATTATTATCTTTAAGGATTAAGTGATGACTTGAAATATAAACATGAAATGCAAGCTTGGGAATTTAAATATGGTAATGCAAGTTCATTCATTTACTCTTGTGAAATTAGTGATAGCATCAAAATAAACATGAGATGCAAGACATAAATTTAAACATGAATGCATCTTGTTTTTGTCTTAGCTAGAGCTCTTGCAAGACTTTTAGAGGAACATAAACCTCAACCCATTATGTATCATAAGGCAAGCTTTAGAGTTCTTAGCACCTAGACTTCAAGAGAAATCTTAAGGTTTGAACTCATCATCAAGCTTAAGGAAATGGACCCAAAGTTCATCACTTTGTCTAAACAAAACTACAAGAACTAAGTCATATTCTTTATTTTATTGCTCATAGGCTTCAATCTAGCGAATTCTAGAACGGCCGACCAACTTTAAGGTTGGCAAGGGTAAGCTTAGAGCTTTTGAAATCATGAGATTAACTTTCTTAACAAAACTTTTGTGATCTACTAGACATATTTTTACAAACTTTGTTCAAATCCAAAGAAGAAAAACTGAAATCCTTAAGGAAAGAGGAAGAGGAAAACCAAAAACTTAAGCCAAGAAAAGAAAGGAAATCCAAGCATGTATGGTCCAAGACCAAGTTGTTTCAAGCTTTAGAGGTTTCTCACATGACAACAACAAATCATTATCTTGAAACCTCATCATCAAGCTCACATTCTTTTTGTAAGAAGGCCTCTTGGCCGAAAAAAGAGGAAGGAAAAGGAGTTTGAAACCAAGAGAAAAACTAGAACTTTCTTGAAGAACACAAACAAAAATCATCAAAACTTAACCCCTACCTTAAGAAGTCTTGAAGAGATGTAAGAAAGCTTTGTTTTCTAGATGGAAGGAGAAGGAAATCCTTTTGGAGTCTTGAGGAAGAAATCAGCCAAGTTGAGGAATTTGAGAGGAATGAGAGAATTTGCAAGAAGTGTGAACTTACCAAGTGAACCAAAGTGTGACAAGGTTCATCAAGGCTTGGTATTTATAGAAAAATGAGACATGTTGGCTGATTTGGGAGGGAATGGCTGATGACTTTTCAAGGTCAAGGGAGGAGGAAAATATCTCTTACAAAGCATGGGCTTAGGCATGGCAAGCATGGTTGGAAGCATGGGCAAGGTATGGCCTAAGGCATGGGCTTGGAGTGCATCACAACTCAACATGTGGCACCATTTGGGGACAGATTTTCCCCCTCATCAGCCAAGGGGAAGGGATTTTTGTTCATGTAATTGTGGTTTAAGGATGTGTTTAAGTGTTTCTATGATTAGGCTTTTTGATTAGGAGTTTGTAAGCAAGCGTTTAGGTGAGAAAATGGTTAATTGAGGTGTTTCAAGACTTGATTAGGAGGGTGATCTTATTAGATTAGTAATTTAAAATAATTCTTTTGGTCAAATGAGGTATGGCTCAATTCCTTAATTTAAGGAAGAGAGAAAACACTATTCAAGATTCCATGACTAGCAATCTTGAAATTAAAGAATACAATTAGAGTTTATCTAAGCAATCTTAGGTTCTAATTAACCTTAATAAATCATTTTGACTCTAGATTAATTATCGAAATAAATTAATCTTCGATTAGAGCCTAATATTGCTTAGGTTTGCTTAATTGCTTCATTAGGCGCACTGTACACGTTCTAGGGCAAAATGGTAATTTTACACTAAAACTGCCCGGACCTTTCTGCTCAACTAAACATCAAACATTGCTCATAAACATCATTCTAAACTTCCTGAAAAGTTCCGGGCTCAAACGGCATCTTTTACCCGTGTACACAGGAGGGTATTTTGGTCATTTTGAGCCGAAGTTAGAAAACGAGGTTCCTCTGGATATCATTCATAACAGCATAATCCCCTTCAAACATCGAGTTTACCCATTCGGGTTGCCTGGCAACTGTCCTTTAATTTTTAAAATGACCTCAGGGCATTTCGGTCATTTGTACTCTAAGAGGAGAAATTCGGGTTACAGAAACACAACACATAGGGGTGAATTATACAATTCTCAATAGGCATTTTCCCAAATACATAATCATGATGTCATCGTCATCGTCATCGTCATCGTCCTAGTTACTTTTGTTAGAAGAAAAAGGTGATCATGCATTACATAATAACGATTCATTTTTAAGTTCCAAATTATACTTCCATGGCTGCTTTTAAAAAAAATCAATCACTTAGTACACATTTATCATAAGCTTATTTTCGATATTATATAAATATGTATATGCCAAATGTAGTGAAATTATCTTTAATTGCTCTTGATAAATTGAAGAAGATCTCATATCTCTTTATTTGCCCTCAATAAGTCAAGAGGATCTCATGTTTCTTTATTTGCCCTTGACAAGCCAAAGAAGATCTACTTTTTACTTTGTTATAGAACTTAATTCAGTGTATCATTCACTTTTCTTTTTCCAAATGCATGCATAAAATACCTATAGGTATTCATTCACAATGGGATTTCAATCATGCCTCATAAACCAATTTTCAAAGTCACTAGTATGTATTCATATACAATATACTTGAACCAAATATTATTATGTTACCAATATAATGCAGGAGCACAAATACAACACATGGCAGATTTCACACCTTTGTAGGACAATTTAATTTGTACATCAAACAACTAATTTAAAGGCTATAAAAATTATTCAAGATACTTCAATGTGTCCCCAAGGTCCTGTAAACATTTCAAGAGCAAGAATCATCCTCTAACTGTGTTAACAAAATTAGAAAATCTCTAAGGTTAGAATTTTAGCTTTGCCAACACCAAAAGTCTCAATTTTTCTACCCTACCAAATGACCATTAAAAATCACACAAAAATTCAGAGTTTGACTTCAAGATGACCTCAACACCCCATAAAGTTTCATAATTCGGTCATTTGCTGGGTAAAAAAATTAGAAAATTTCAGGACTACAAATTGGATCTGTTGGAGCACCCTAACCTGTTTGGTTTTCCATTTTTTAAAAATAGCAAAAGTCATTTTTGAAGACTTAAGAAAAATACTAAAAATACCTCAACATGTTAACTTCATCATATAAAATTTTCAACTCATGAATCTATCTACAAGCACTTTAGAAAAATCATGAACCATAACATGTCTATACAAATCTAAGAATTCCAGCAACATGATTCAAACCTTGTTTTGCCAAAAAGGGTTTTCTAACATTATCCAAACACTCTACCAAGTTACACACATGAATATCTATATATTATCAACTAATACAATGAAAAATATCAAATTAAATCAGTGACCAAAACATAAAAATGAATTTGAAGCAAAAGAGGTTCAAAATCCCTACTCTTTGGAGCTTTAGAGATCTTGGCTCCAAAGGAAGCTCCAAGAATGATTCCATTCACTTCAAGGCTTTCAAATGAACATAAACCCTCCCTTAGGTAGTAGGATATGGGGTATCAAGGTGAGAAATAGTGAGGAAATGAATTTCCAGTTGGTTAGTTTGATAGATTATGAGGAGTAGAACAAGTTTTGTGAAAGGATCTTGGTGGTTTAGTGATTTTGAGCTAGGGTTTGCAATCTTTGAAGCTTGTCAATGGTGGCTTGAAATAAAGAAGATGAAGGTTGTAACTTAGGGTGGTTTGGCCAAAATTGATGGGTTGGAGTAATAAGGTTTGGTGATTTGTCTTTATCTTGGTGTAAATATAGTCAAAATGGGTATTCTTTCTTTTCAAAAAGAAATAATGAAATTGATGGCTAAGATTTGGTTTGTTGGTCAAAGAATGAAGCTTGGCCATCCACTTGGCTCAAGGTAAGTGTGTCACTTTAATTTGATGAGCAAATAGCTTTTTCTGTGTTAAAATCATACACTGAAATTTTACTGAACGATTAGATATTGACATACCTTAAATTAATAATAAATGAAAGGCCATGATTAAAACTTACTTTTCAAGCTTTAATCCTTGCCATCCATGTAGCGTAAAGTGGTTGGTAAAGGTTACTTGACCACCAAGTAACTTTGCCGGTTAAAAACCGCACATTAAAACTCTACTGAGTAAGTAAAAAACTATACACGGTAATTTATATTTAAAATTAAATTCCAGGTATAAAATCTTTATTTTTAACTATTTCTAATCTTAACCCTATGTTCTCCCTTGAGCATCTCTTGGTCTCGACTAGGATTTTGGAGTTCCAGGCGTAGGGCCTGAGGTTACTTTTCATCCCCGCTTAGAAATTTTTTTTAACTCATCCATTGGGCCGTCCTCATCATTGGTAAAACCTTAGCTTTTTTAAAGTCTCACTAATAAAGCTCAAATTAATTTTTAAATAATTTTTTGGTGTTACAGATCCAACTTAATGATAATGACAAGCTTGGTTGTACAGGCATAGGTGGTGCTAGTGGATACTAAGCTACGGTGTGACAATTAGTGTATGGGTCATGCACAATAGAAAGAACTCATAACTATAGTAGCAAATGAATGAGCAAATAGTATATAGACACGGATATAGGACGAGTGACTAGGTGTAATGAGTCTAACTCCTGGTTGTAATGACAATACCAATCAAGCATCTTGATGAAGCACACGATCGAGGCCATTATCATACAGGAATGAATCAAAGATTCCTATAGGAAAACACTAGTCCGCTACCTAGTGACATATGACTTAATGTTAAGTAGTTAATGTATTTTCAATTGTTTTTGTAATAATTCATTTATTTATTTTTTTCCATTTCTAGTTCAGGATAGTCTTATGAGGAAATTTATGCTTGAGAATATAACTCAGGATTCCTAATATACTTCCCACCAATATATTGCTAACAATGTAACACCTCATGTTATAACCTTATATAGATCATGATATAGTTCAATCGATGTAGTGCCTTACTACACCTATAAAGATCTTTGACATAGTTCACAAATCATATAGCATGCTATTCTCAATACATCACTTTCATCACAATTTGTATCCATGAGCTTACAATCAAGTAATTAATGTTACATAAAGCTTATTTATGTATTATTTTCTTAAGTTTTCTTTCTTTCTTCATATTATTATTATTTAGAGTTTCTTTTTACTAGTTTATTTCTCATACTTTTGTTATGAGATTTCCTTAAAATTTTCACAATTCTTACGAATTTCTTTTCTGCAAAATCTCATGAATCCTTATGAGATTTTTCTTTTCAAAATCCCATAGAACTCCCTACTTGATATTCTTATAATTTTCAAGGAATTGAACTAACTTGGACTTAAATGCTTTTTCTTCTATAGATCAAAATTTCATTCTTGCATATGGAACTTTACTAGCATATTTCAAAGGTGCTATTCTCTAAGAGTTTTGTAAATTTTTGCTAATTATATTCTTTTATAATTTCTATATGTATAATTTTATTTAAAGAACCAAAATTACTTCTTTTGTTGCTTACATTAAGTTTTTAACTTAATCTAAGTTTTTGTCTCTTAACTAAATACTAACATAATCCCAAACCTTACATTAACACTTCACAATTTAATTTTCCTCTCTTTTTTATCCATCATGGTCATATAGCCCTTTGTTATTAGTTTACCAAAATTTTAGTTTCATCATGTATTATTTTTACTTGCATTTATATGATTTAGCAATACTTAAATTTTTCAAACCATGAGTTTTTTTGCTTACTTAAGGTTTCTATGCTACCTTACCAAGCTTATAATATGAACTTTGTGAACCAAAAATAAATCATTTCTTTTTTCTTATGCATGGCTGAAATCCTTTTAGTTTCACAATAATTCTACTTCATTTACTTAGTTCAACTTCTTACAATAATTCAAATAATTCACAATGCTTTCATCTATTGTTTCTTTGACACCCACCAAGCTTATATGTATACATCTAGTAATTAAATTTCAAGCTTCATAAACATAATTTTAAACATATCTCAAATAGTTCATATTAGCAAGAATAGCCAAACAATCATCAAGCTTAAGACATAGATTTTTCCTACCTTTTTACTAGCCTTTTGTTTATTTTTTCTCTAGCCTTTCCTTCCTTAATTAAAGTCTCAAACTCACTTTCTAGCTCCTATATATACTGTTGGCTGAATAGGTTTGAGGAAAAGGAAGGTTTTGGCTTAAGTTTGATGTAGAAAAAGTGTTGTTGAACTAATTTAAGTGTAAAGCTTAGAGTAGTCTTTAAGGTTTTGGTGAATTAGTGGTGTTTTGGAATTGAAAATGAAGATAGTGAATGAAGAAGAAAAAGTGGTGTGAAATGCTGCCAGAAGGAAAGGAAAATGAAAATTTTCTTCTAATTATTTTGGTGTAAATAATAGAGTATTACTTGGAGAAAAAGTAATAAGTGGATAACTACAAATATTTTCGAATCAATTTGTCTTATATCTCTATTGGATTTAATTGTTCTGAGTAAAAATTATCTATGGTTTGATAATATCCTTTAATTGGACCAATTTTTGTGTTTCAATGTTTTAGTGTACTAGTTATTACCTTTCGATACCTGATTAACATTTAAATAACTTTGTTGGGTTAAAAATATCCATTTAAATTTATCTTTATTTTTATCTATGTCCTTATACTATTCATAGGTTCTATCTTAATCCCCAGTTAAAATATTATTATTTTAAATTTTTATTAATATTTAATTATTTTTTTACAAAATCCTCAAGCTGCCTGATCATAGTTGTGTTTGTAAAATTTTAAAATCCCCATATTTACTTCATATTTAATCAATTAATTCTAAATAATACTATCAAAAGACGAGTCATTCCACCCTCTATTGTTTATCCGAAATCTAGAGCTATAATGCTTTTTTCCTATGGAAAATATTGAATTATCATAAATAAATGTGCAAATGTTAAATGAAAACATGCTCCATTACAAAGGGGGAATTAAATTGATTGAGAAAATGTTTTCTATAGAGTACATACTAACACTATCAATTACACAACTTGGTGTAAAGTTTAATTTTAGTCCACTTTAACCCTTAGCATATGTTTGGTTAGGGTTAAAAATGTGGTGAAAATTTTTACATATGAATTATATTTCTATATATAATTTTACAAATAGAGCTCATTAATAAAAGTTTTCACATTATTTTTACCTAAACCAAACACACCCCTAAAATGAAAAAATTAGGGTATGCTTGGTTTGCATTTTCATTTCTTTTTGTCATTTTGTGTTTTGTTTTTAGGATTTTATGAAGGAAAAAGAGAGTACAAGAAATGAAAATAGGAAATAGAATTTTATTGTTTTCATTCTTTCTTTTCTAAATCCTAAAAATAGGAAATACAAAAAATAAAAATATGAAATGAAAACAGAAACCAAATAGACCTTAAGTATTAAGTCCCTGAAGTTGCAAATCAAAGGTCACATTAGTCTTTAGTTAATAAGTCATCATATTTATGCTAATGTATTACGTTAAGTGAAACAATGACATGCCATACATTGGTTTGAAATGGGTTCAAATTAGTCCATGAAATCTCTAAGATTTGCAAAAATTCTCAAATCCTCAAATATATCATCTTCCTTTTGGAAACACTAAATCCTCAGTCTTTCCTCAACTCATTAATTCTTCTCCTATTTTCACATCATTGTTTCTCTTGACCTAGCCTAACCAATTTCATTTTGCTAGTATACTTTCTTGATAGGGTTTGTTTAGAAAGTTTTAGAGAAATTATTCTCTAATATAGTTTGTGAAACTTTGCCATAATAATAGCTTATGTCTCTATACTTATAAAGATAAGATGACTAGGTTGGGCTAGGTTTTTGCTTAAATAGGTCTGGCCTGGATCCTAAAAAGTGGCTCTAGTTTATGCTTATTTCCTCACATAGGCATTTTTTTATAGCCTTAGCCTAGTCTTTTTAAAAGCCTAACTTATCTCGAAAGCCTATTTGGCTATAAAATTTAAAAAAAAAACAAAATAACTACTCTTATATAAACCAAAATACTTATAGATAAAAGGCCAGGTAGTTTGGCCTAAATAAATTTATTAACTAAGAGTGATAATAAATTAAAAAGAGTGGCAATAGTCACACTCCTTTCAACTATTGTAAATAATCCCCATTTATTTCACCTCATTATTTTATTGTAAAAGGATGGTGCTGGTAAGTATGGTATACCATACACCAAATAATCTCAAAGGAAAGATCTAACAATGTATCACTACTCTAGTTACTTATATCCACCATAATAATTTTCAATCTTTCTTAGTTCCCTAACTCCATTATTAGTTCAAGCTACCAAGCCATAAACACCACCTATCCTTCCACTCTTGTCACACAATTGCCTACCTCTGATGCCATTGCCTCCTCCCTTCCCCAATGCCATGGCACGATTGCTAGCCCATGGCTCTTGCTAATGGAGATAGTAAATAACACACCATCGTTAAAGGAGTGCAAGGGAACACCGCCACCCTTTTATCACATTCACAACGTGCATTGCCATCTTCTCACTACTAGAAATACGCGTGCTATTTGACTAAGAGGAAGGCGAATCTACCCTAGTTAATCATGGACTACATGTTAAGTGCCACTGCTAAGAAAAGAGAAAGATTGCTGCAATGCTATATGGTATGCTCCTGACAAGGATTTTCCAATATATTGGATATCCTTTAGCAAATGAATGATATGAGTTTATGGTGGGAATAGAGTTCTCTATCAATTCCTTCAAATCGATCAGAAGAACCAAAAAGGGACCTCAAAAAGCTAGTCCCAAAAATCCATGTCCTCAGAAAAAGAAAGATCTAAGAAGACAAAGGAAAAGTTCAAAGAAGGAACAAGGCAAAGGGAAGCTGTTCTTCCCTCAAAAGTGAAGAAGAAGATTCTAAGGGTCCCTATTCTGAATGTACCCATCAAAAACTTGGAAAGAAGATCTAAGGTAAGAGAAGAAAGAGAATAGAAGTTGCAACAAAAGGAAAGCTCAGAAATTGAGGTGTAGTTCTCAAAAAGTGAACCAAAAGGGAGACTTGATAAACTCCCTAACAGTAGACAATATATTGAGAAAAAGTTCAACAACCTCCCTAAGGGAATGTCTAAAGGTTCTCTTGTTTTGAAAGAACAATTAGTTGCAGAAAGGGCTAGGATAGTGATTGAACAATAATCCGCTTTCTCTGAGGATGAAGACATTGAAAACATTCTCAAGGAAGGCAAGATTTTGCAATAAAAGAGAAAGATAAAGGAAGCTTAGAAAGTACAGCAAGCCAAAGGAATTAGAGCTCCAGGAGAAGCTAAAGTGTTGTAGTCTTTGAACCCTTTGTGGTGATGAATGAGCAACCATCAAGACTTATCTTTGAACAACTTGGATATACTTCCTTCCCAATCTCTGCTACTGCTCCTAGTTCCAAGCCACCTTCAGAAACTCCAGAAGGGCTCAAAACTTCTCCAGAACATGCACTTGATCTTAGTGATGTGATTGAGAAAGCTATTCAACAATAAAAAAAAAAGCCTAGAAAGAAATTTCTGAAGAAGCTGAGGACTATATGTCATTGAGTTAGATACTCAAATATGTCTCAAATAACATGGAGGAAAAGACTTCTCATGCTGAGGGGAGGGCATAGAGGAACTCAACTTCTACATGAATGATCTCTCTATAGCCTTGGAGCCTATCATAGAGGAGCCTGAAGAGAATGAAGAGCCAAAAAATCCTAACTCTGCTATTGTTTTGAAAACAATGCCTCATCCACAATCTTCTATTAGAATCTCTGCCATGGATGAAGAAGATAAAGTTTCAAAAAATGAGGCAGAACCTTGCTATATGTGCTACTAAAACTAAGAAAGAACTATTTCAATGACCTCAAGGATCTGGTGATAGAGGTCCTTTTAATATCTTTGATGAAGAAGCTGAACTAGAAGATGCTCCAACAAACAACCTTCTAACACTCCTGCTCCACCAGAATCTCTACCACATTTAATAGTCTCAAGTTCTTTTGCATAATTAGAGACTTGGCTGGAGACTTGACAAAGTTGAAGCAACCAACAAAGAACTTGGAGCTCAAATGAGAAGACATGAAGACTTACTATTGGAGATCCTTCATGAGCTAAAAAGGGTGGCCAATGATGGTTTTACTATTTTACACCCTTTTGCTAGTGATAAAGGGGGAGAAAAATGAAGACAAATCTTGTGCACACCTAGTCAAGGAGTCAAGTCTTGAGGGGGGAGCTTTTGAAGAAGCTCTTTGATAATCATGAATACCATATTTTCTTTTGGCTTTTGATGTTCTATTTCTGCTAAATCTATGAACCTTTTATGTTTATGCCTTTATATAAGTTTCATTTGTATAGTATCTTTATATTTGTTTATGAAATGAAACTGATGATTCTTTAATCATGTGTTGTTCTCATTAAATTTGGATATGATGTGCTGAATACTATGTTCTTTCACAAAGATTTTTATCACTATCAGTTATCAGCTTTTAATACATCGTACAAGTTAGTTTATGATATTATATCATAAGAAACTTAACAAAATTTTTACTCACAATAAGAAACCTTAAGAAAGTTCTTTCTAAAAAGGCTAAGTTGTAAAACAATATGTTACTAAGTTTATGAAAGAAAGCTTGTTTAAGTCTCTAACCTTAAAGAAAAATTATTCCAAAACAATCTCCAAAAGATTTTCTCAAAATTTGGTTTATCATAATCAAAAAGCGAGAGATTGTTAACTGTAGAATCCTTGAGAAAGCTATTTTAGCTTAAGTTTTTAATGAAAACAATGCAAATTTTGTTAAAATATTTTGAAAAAATGACTAATGATTTCCTTGAGTTTTGTAGTACTTAGCAGGTTAACTCTCATATACATATAATTAAATTCATGATATATTTCACATCATCATGATTTAACATGATTAAAATCTCATTAAAAGATATTCAGCTTCTTAAGAGTGTGAAAAATTGTTTAGAAAGTGAATTAGAGTATATAAGAAACTTAAGAAACCAAACTAAAGCATCAGAAAGTGAGTTCAGGCCTTCAGAAAGTAGTTTGTGACTTCAAAAATGGCATGACTATTGAAGAAATGATTTCTTATGATCATATCAAGCACACAATCATCAATATTGATTGAAATCATCCTTGAAGAACATCAAGACTATCTAAAGATCATCGTCCATCTTAGAGAGAAGTTCAAATAGAACATAAAAGGCTCAAAAGGTGTAGAAGTATTTGAAAAGCACTGGATGCATCAGAAATTAAACTTGGTCATCAAAAAGTGAAAGTTATTTGAATTTCAAATGAATTCAAAACCTCAAAAAGTGATGAGAGTGACATATCAACATTATGCATGGATATTCACCATATTCTAGAAGGTCTTCACATAAAGAAAAGTTCAGAAACCATGTTCAAAATGAATATTTAGTTTCTGAAGTATTGTTCAAAAACATTTGTCAATGGATTATGTACGACAAAGCCAGGACTTACACAGGTCAGCCTATATTTTTAGAAACAAATCCTAAGACACACAAAGATTGATCAAAACGTGTCAAGAGAGAAAAGATCAAGGGGACAATGGTCCAATTCAAATCCAAGTATAAAAGGAGGAAGCCTTCAAACTTGAAGGAACTTTTGCACTCTCAATGTTTAAGTTATACTTATACTTTCTAAAGTTCATTCTCATTTTTTAATTAACTTTGTGAAAAAAAATCTTCTTTCTTGTGCATCTTAGCAAACATTCTTCTTAGGGAGATAAGAAAGAAGTTTCTCAAGTTGTTTCCTTAACCAATTCATTATCTTAGGAAACTTGAGTGCTTTCTTGAGAGTTAAACACCAAAACCTTGTATCTCTTATACCTTGATCCATTAGTGATCAAAGTGAGATTAGCTTGGAAATGCTAGGATAAAACTACTTGTGAGTGAAGGTTGATTGTACAAATTGCTTACTGGAGATAGCTTGAGAAATCTATTAAAAAGAATATCTTACTTTCTCTGGTTGAGGAAGTGGTTGATAGTGGAACTCAATAGATTTGTTGAGAACTAGAAGTAGGCAAAGTTTTGCTGAACCATTATAAAATTATCTATATGATATTCTCTTTAACTACCTTGTGTTATTATTTTTTATTGTATGAACCTTCATATTTGTTTAAAACAATTTTATGAAGTTTTGTTGAGTTTCTTAATACTTTAGAAAGTAACTTTCTAAAGACTATTAACTTATGTTTTTCGCTACCTTCAAGTTTAAATACTTGATAGACTTTGTTTGAGTTTTAGAAAGTAAAAAGATTTAAAAGCACAATTCAACCCCCTTCTCATGCTACATCTTTACCTATAGAGTTTCCTCAGATTTGGTTCAATCCCAAAACTAGAACTTTCATCTTTGCCCTCATGAGTGTTTTGTTCCACCTTCTTCTTCAACGTAAACCATAGAAAAGCCTTTCTCTTACTCACTACAACTAGTCATTCTCTTGTTCACATCCATCACCATTCTCATCATAACCCATTCAACAACAGTTTCACGTCCTTGCTCTGTAATAGATTTGGGCATATATCTAACCTTTTCCTAATTCCAATTCATATATTTGCTCAATTGTTCTCATCAAGAGCACCCTATTCGTTTATGGTTGCAATAGTTCAAATTCCAAATTTCCATGGAACTTGTGGAAGCTTTAAGTGTTTATTGTGAACCAAAAAATCTTGCATCTTGGAATTGATAAAAGAATGTAACTTGTTTTGTGAGGTTTGTGAGTGGTTCTTTGTTATGTCGAGCTTTTGAAACTTTTGGCCAGATCTAGTTGTTGCACTAGCTACCTTGGATCTGTTTTGGGGAAAGGAAGGGAAGGGTGGGCTGAAAGGGATGAAAGGGAAGAAGGATAGAGGGTTTGAAGGAAAATTAGAAATTAAGTTATAGTAATTGCAGTTGTTAATATCCTTACCTAATCAATAATTAATCATCACTAATAATATTGTTTAACAATATTAAATAACTTCAATAAAAGAGTTAAAAAACTTCATTAAAATATAGTTACGTAATTGTTAACTGATCTTTTGGACTCCTAAAAAACACTAAAAAATGAAATTACGGGTTGAAGTATAATTCATAAAATTAGATTGGATATGAATGTGGAGGCATAATCAGAATATTAAAGAGTTTCAAATGATTTTCATCTCAACCATCAGATTGGTTTTTAGTGGTTGAGATTTCGTCAACACTGGTGACAAACTTCTTAGCACCATGTAAGATGTGGCCCTTGTTTCAGCTTTTAACTCGGAATCTCTCAACCTTGGTTCCCTACTAATTTGAGTGGCCCAAAATAAAGGGCTAATGGCTAAAGCAGCTGTGAAAGATATGTGCTAGATGATAAGAAACACGGGCCCAAATGAAGGAAGAAAATAGTTGGGAAATGGGCTTGCATAATTTGAAGGAGCATTAGCTCAATGAAATAAGTAAATGCCACAATTAGCTATTTATTTTAGTTACTTTCAGTTGTTATTTTTCTTTGTATTTGCCATTTTCAATTAATGCAATATACTTTTATTCATTCTGTCACTTCTCTTAATATTTTCCGTAGTTTTTCTATAGTGATTTGAATAACCCATAGACTAAAGTTCTAATCTCTAAATTTAGCACAAATGGCTCTGTTGCATAAGGTTTCTTATATGTTTGAGTTGATCGGGTCAAGCAATCTTAGTCGATTAAATTTGAATCAAACACACTTATGATTTTTTTATCAGCTTTTGAAAATTATACATCAAATTACACAGGATAGATTTTTATTTGCTTGACTCGAAGGGGCACATCAAATTGGGATAGAAGAGTTGTTTTCAATTTAACCAATAGAATTAGTAATTCATAATTTACTAAGCTAACTATAATAAAATCAATAATAGTTAAATATATTTTAATTAAATTACGTTAGACGATAAATCGTCGTACTCATAAGATAATACCCATTATTGGTAGATAATTGGATCCTTTAAATACAATGTCATGTGTTCGATCAATGACCGTGTATAGAAAAATTTGTTGGGGAAGACATTACCCATGTTGATGATCTCTATGCCTTTAAGGGGGACTAATCATTGGTGATGGACACTTCCTGAGCGATCAACAAAGAGAAAAAAAACAAAAAACAAAAAAGCATTCATAATGAATAAAAAACTGCAAAACAAACATGATTAGTTTATCGACAATTATAGTTAGAGGTGAGTATTCGTGGCGACCCAATTTGGAGAGACTAATTTGTAAGAGATTAAGGACGGACAGATTAAACCGATTAAAAAATACCAGTCCAACAGCATAACATAAATTTGTGAGTTCATAGAATAGCTTCTGACAACACTCCTTGGACAACACAAGGAAAACGGTGGCCATTGACATTAAAGATGACAATTTCTCTCCCAAGCTCCTTACCGCAACACTCCATGGACATTACATCATAAACTATTATACTAATAAAATAATATGCATTAATAATCAATTTAAAAATACATTTTACTTCCCAAACTTTACGTCATGTGCCATTTACACCCAAACTTTTTAAAATGTGCATTGAGACACCATGAACTTTCCAAATAGTAAAACAACTCATAGTTTCCAAACAGTAAAACTTTAGGTCATAGATAGAGTGTCAGGTTCACAATAAAAAATTAAAAGAGTTAAGTGCACATGACTATTCATAAACAAGGTGTCATCGTGTGCACAAATTAGAAATAGAATTGGATTAAGTGCACATAAATCATACTTTTATCAGCTGCAAAATTATGTTGATAAGTGTTTTGCGCTATTTGAAAAGCTCAAGGTATCGCGATGCACGTGTCACAACCCGATTAGGATCGTGACTAGCATGTGGGAAATCTCATTTCCATGTAAGCTGTCGCTACTGAGTCATACTATATGCATAATTTAGGTACCATTTTTATTCTAAAGCATCTTCAATATAATATTCCAAAAACATGATCAATATATATATTCTTCCATGTCATAAGTCAAGTCTAAACTCCAAAATTACAAAATAAAATATAATTGAGTTGCTCTATCAGAACCATAAAAGCATATAAATTTAAATACATGTCAAATCTGAATCATGATAACAAAATAAATATATACATGGTCCAGAACCTTCGCATAGTCATGAAGCACTCTAAAAAGATATAAACTGAATGCTTCATGGTAAAGTGAAGCTCACCTAATTTGAAGCACTACTACTGCGAGGAGGAAGTTGACAAGGATTCGAAGAAGCGCTGTATCTAAGCGGAAGAAAAAGATAAGTGAGTTTTATCTAAAACTTAGTCAGCTGATTTTCACCTGTATTCCTATATAGGACAACCAACAAAGATACATAACTATAATAAAAGATGCATCAACTGTAAAACAATTTTTAGATTTAGACACATAATAATTTAGAAACCACTAATTCATGTAAATCATGAGGAATAGTAATTTAATAGAAAAAGAAATATTTGTGTGTGTGTGTGTATATATAGCATAGTAATAATAATATATAGATATATTTTGAACTTAACTATATTCTATTCTATTTCTTAATACTTTGATAGGGCGAGATTGTCCTCGAAACAACTTGACACCAAAGCTAACGATCTTATAGCCATTAATTTACTTTTGTTCTTTATAACTACCATATAACCAAAAATTATGAAAATAAAATAATTTTCTCCAATTTCATAAGTGGGCTATGATTCTTATCTTTTGTAAGCAAACTTTCATGAATATAATTCTAGAAAGTATTGGCACTACTAGAAAAATGCGTGTTTCTAGTGGATTTTTTCCACTGGTATTCCGGATTTACCAACGAAAAAGAAAAAATAACTAAATTTTTTGTTTGGAAAACCATTACTAGCAGATTTTCCGATGGTAATCCATCAATAATATTCGTGTCATCTCCTGCCAAATTTAGCACGCCCATTACCTAGAATTTTCGCTAGTATTTAAATTTTCAAAATCTCCACTTGACTATTGAAGTTATGGAGGATTTTAATCCTGGTAATATTACCGATAGATTTTTTAGCCTTTACTCGTGGATTTTTTCGAGGTATTTGAATTTTCAATTATCTCACCTTACTATTGAAAAGTTATCTGTAGATTTTGGAGAAAATCCCCAATAATAGGCAATTTTTTTAATTTTTTAATATTATCGCGGAAAAATCCATCGATAACTGGGTTAAAAAATATTCTTTAAAGAAATTGTAATATTATTGACGGATTTTCCGTCGTAATAGTTTAAGTGAAATGCCATGTTTTTTACTTAATTTACCTGGATTTACGTTAGTAATCATTAAAAATTCACTAGTAAATATTATAAATATCCAACCATACACCTTCTCTCTATTCTCCATCTTTGGTGATTTTCGGTCATTAATCCACCATCCCACCACCATTTTTGATAAGGAGACCACTTTTGTCTCTTAAGTCTTCTACATTTTAATCGTTTTGTTTTTTAATTTGGTTCTATTTTTGTTACCCCTTTCTTCTTACTCTTTTCTTTTTGTTTTTTTTTCATGAGTAATGTTGCCATCACCACCGCTACCCTTGCTTAGCGTCACTACTATTCATCGCTATTCCTGGATATGCTACTAGAGGTGAGTCTTTTTTTTTAGTGCTAATTAATTTTTTTTAAGAGATTATTGATTTGATACATTTCTTTTTATTCATGAGCAATGTCGCCACCACCATCATTGCCCTTCTCCGCCACCACCTACCGCGGTGCCATCATCGTAGTCGTAGGGCAAAATTCAATTTTTTTAAAAAAATTTCCAGCAAATTTTTCCACCAATAATATATAATAATAAATTCTTTATTAATATTATCGATGGATTTTTCTATTGGTACGTTCATTTTTTAAAAAAACAAAAATGCATTACCATGGGAAAAATCTACCAACAACACCCAAAAAATCCACCAATAATGATTTACCACTGACAACTTTTTGACGAATTTTTCTAGCCCATTTTCGATGATTTTTTTTTTATATAAAATCGGATAATTCCTTGGAAACAATTACCGCAAAAAAACCCGATAATAATTTCAACGACGTTATTACCGTGCGTCAAAATCCATTTGTAACGAAATTTCCGCCGATAATAGCCGTTTTTCTAGTAGTGTGGGATAAACATAACATATCTAAATATTAATGCTCATAATCAGAATCCATTTGCAAAATAAATTGAGTAACAAACATAGTTTGGAGGGTATAAAATCCATAAACTTGACATAATTTCTTGATAAATCATACTAGTCATGAAACTAATTTCTAAAATCATGTCTCAATATTATAAGGCCAAGTAAATAGCTCTATTGGCCAAAATAAAGGTTATATGATTGAACCCAACCCACTTACCTTGAAGGGTGCAACATGAGGTGTTAGCATCAATGGAGTTTCAGTAGGAATGACACCAACATTTGCCACGGAAGCAACAAAAGCCATGAATATATTATAACTCCCTAGAACAACTCTATGAATAGTGGGTGAGTACCCAAACTTAACAGCAATCAACAACAACGATAACCAATCACATGGAAAAGGAAGAAGAGAGAAGAATCTAGCATAATCCATCAACAATCTTCTACCTTGAAGCTTGGAGGAGATAAGAATGGGAGAAGAGAAGAGAAAAGTGGTGGAAGAAGGAAAAAAGGTTGTTAGGGTTTGAATTCTCAAAGAGGAAGCCGAATGAGGGTTTTTTAAATGGTTTAGGCGGTCATTTATCTGTCTGTGTTAGGGGATCTCACTCTAGCGAACTTGCTAACAATCTTATAGCTGTTAACTTATTGTCTATTTCTTTATAACTATCATATAATTAAAAATTATGAAAATTAAATGATTCTCAATAATTTCATAACTGGGCTCTGATTCTTATCTTTTGCAGGCAAAATTTCATGAACATAATTCTAGGAAGCATTGGGATAAACAGAACATATTTAAATATTCGTACTCATAATTAAAATCTACTCACAAAATAAATTGAGCAACAAACATGGTCCCATGAAAGAAAAGAATACACTACTCAAAAAACTTGTCTGATATTGATGTTGATTCTTGAAGTTTGAATGTATTTTAAGAAACAAAGATCATCTTCATGTGTCAGTTGTGTCTCAAGATGGCCTATTTCAGCATTTTCTTCGTCTGTGAATATCCGAGGAACACCTGCAACATATTCAAACCAATTTCCAATAGTAAATAATCTGCACTTGTCAACATATGACCCCAATTGCTTTTCAAAGCTTAACTCATAAATTACTCTTTACTTTTATATTTCCTTAAGTATCTCTTTATATGGTAACACTTACCATGAAAGCATTCCCTTGCTTCTCCGGCCATGAGTACAGCATCACCACTTCTAAGGAACATTGCCAGGGTAGGATCCTCTCTAGATTTTCCTCCCAAAAGAAATATAGCTTTGCAGCCCAAACTGAGGCAACAAGGCAATAAACTAATTAGGATCCAGGTACAAGTTTACTCTTTCTCTTAACAGGGTTGTATATAAAAACCAGAAAACAAAGTAGTGAAAAGAAATTAGCATAATACCTTAAACTAACTATAGGCTTGCTCCAATCTGCTTCCATGTCATCAAGGTGGCCACCCAGTGTGTCACCTGAAATTAAAAATGGTGTTAACTGTTTAAAAACGTTTGAAAAGCTTTTACTAATGGAAAATGTTAGTTTCCACAGAGAGATGAGTATGACACTTTCTTGCTTAGCAACAAAAAGTGTGAAGAGTTTTACATCGATAGTAGATCCAAATTAAACTTGAAAAGGGCAAGTGGAGTTATCACACAAAAATTCAACATAAAACAAAATTTTCTTTAAGCATATACCTAAGCCGAAGTAATTCACTATCGCAGCTTCAGGCTGGAATTCAACACCTGTAGGCAATGCAGGTTTTGACAATTCTTCGCTAGCTCACAGAGTGCTTCAGGGATTTTGTTATGTAGAGATACATCATAGTTCCGCTGCACAAAAACACAATCATTGAGTGATGTCCATGAACACAAGATGTTGCATGTAGTAGTTGAAACTTTAACTCCCAAAATGGATTCAATACACATGCAGGTCTGATGCAGCCATAACAAACATAGCCAAAATAGTTTAGTTTGGCAATTGTGCAACACAGGCACACAGCAGAAAGGATTGTACCAGCTAGCAAAATATAAGATATAATGTAAGCAACCTTAAAATAGCAATCAATTGAGGCACTGTTATTAACCCATAAGCTAATTTTTACAACCAGTTGTCTTATATCTCATTCACAAATCACAACTACAAAAACAGTTCCTCTCTAGCTATAAACCTATGTATGCTAAGCAGCACATAAGTCCCAATAACCATCTAGTAGTTCTCTAAAACAAAAATGCAATAACATGATACCATTCCAAACACAATAACTACATATTCTGTTGTTTGGGAGAGAAATGCAGCGGAAAAACATTTGAATTGGTGAATCAAAACATACCCTGGACCAATCAAATTGTAGGCCAAGGGTGCTCCATGCAACTTCCGCATTAAAGCAGAAGCAAAAACAGATTTGCACTTCCTTAAGGACGCTTCCTTTTCCGTAACAAACTTCCACCCCTTACCATCTCGACAACCACAATCAGGACCTAGTTCAGATGAAGTAACTGGAGACTTCTCTTCAACCAAAACTTTCCCTTCTTTAGCAGCTTCGAATAAATCACTTATTGGACCATACATAGCATTGTGATTTGTCCTGTTAGGTGGCTGCGGGAAATCAGTCAAACTCTCCCTTATCAAACCACATTGTTTCTCTATGCTTAAGGCGCCAGGAATAAAATAAAAGCCTGCATAACACAATCAGCATTGCCACATGCGGTGGTTGAGTTGATTAGTTAGTTAGTTAGTTATCTGAGTCATCAAGTTAGTTACAAATGCACATGTGATTAGTTTCTAGTTAGTTAATGATTGCTAATTAGTCATTTTTCTCAATAGTTGGAAGGAAAAAAAAAAAATAGTGAATAATACCTGGGCGATTTAGCAAGGAGAACACTGGGGAGGAGAACTTGTTGTGAATGACGGTAACAAACGGAGGAAGCTCGCCGTTTCGATTGTGGCATTCTAGAATCGAACGGAAGTCAAGGACGTCCGTTAAGTCCACGGGTTTTGGTTGTTTCTTCCTGTGACGAAAGAGAAGTGCAGTGATCAAAATAACATTGTAATCAAACTTCAAATAACTTCTTTACTTCAAAAGAAAAGAAAAATAAAAATACTTTTTGTTCTTGGAAGCATTGTTATCGTAGTAGAGCTTGTACTTCTTCTCCGCTCTTCTGAAAGCGGTTCGCTCCGAATCTCTCTGCTGCTCTCGGATCCATACATCGGAAAAGGGATCCGGAACAAAAGAAATTGTTAGGGTTCAGAACGCAATAGTTTAAAAAAGGGGAAATTTTGTATAAAGTAAAATAAAAAAGAGATGTATTTATTTAACAGGAAGCGAAAAGTCAATAAGACCCTTACGAGTCGAGCTAATTCCACGGCGGCGGCGTGTCTTGACGAGGGTATTAGTGACCATTTGATTTGGTCCTTATCACAAAACTCTGCGTTTTTCTTTACAGGAGGAGAAACAAGTATATATTGGATCTGAGGGAACACAAGTTGAGGAGCAGATAACTGGAAAGATGGCGTGCAGGGGCATGCTTCGTTCGGCATTATTCGTGGAACCTTTCCAATTGGAACGCCTTCGTCTTAACCTTAATTCCAAGAAAAGAGGAGCCTCGCGGTGCAAAGCCGTTGTTAGGGCTCGCCAATTTCACAGAGGAGCTATGCGTTGCTCTCACAACGAAACGCCGTCGTCTCAGGACGATCAGGGTCCTCCTCAAGAAGCTGTGTTGAAGGCCATTTCAGGTATTTCCCCTCGCTTGATGCTTCTTTTCTTTTTCTTCTCACCAGTTTCAATATAAGTTTATTTAATATGGTTAAAATAAGTATATATATATATATAATTTAAAATTGGGTTTGGTTGGTTGTAGAGGTGTCGAAGACAGAAGGGAGGGTTGGCCAAACGACGAACATGGTACTTGGAGGCACTGTGACGGATGATTCTACGAATGAGTGGCTCACTTTGGACCAGAAGGTAAAAAAGGGATTGTTTTATTTGCATTTCATGGGTTCTAGTGTTCTGAACAAGTTAATGCTCACTTTACTTGGAATTACGTACGTAAGTCACTTTAGTAATTCCAGGCACCAAAGTGACTCATGTATGTAATTTCAGGACCAAAGTGAGCATTAACTCTCGTTTGGAATTGTTGGGAAACAGAATTAAGATGTTTGTGTTGTGTGTGGGCGCAGGTGAACTGTACCCAACGGTTCGAGGATTTACAGCAATAGGAACTGGAGGGGAGGATTTTGTTCAAGCCATGGTTGTTGCCGTGGAATCTGTAATCCAACAGCCAATTCCTGAGGTATATATACATCACATGACATGTCTGAAAATTTGGAAATTAAGACTTACTTCATGGTCGTGAACTTGGTTGCGGAACACAACCCTAACTCCCCTCTTTTATTCGGGTTTGGAAAGGAGCATTTGCAATGAAACACAATATAAGCAAAGTTTGGGTTTAAGACTTATTTGTTGGGGAAAAATTCTGATATGCACTAATTTATAGTGTGATTCATTTGAAGTGAGTGTTTGTTCTCTGGATAAAGCAAGGAAGAGAAAGTTCCTATTGTAATGGTAACCTCACTATTCAAAGGTAAGACCTCTAATCTGCCACCTGCTTTAATTAATATAATAAAATATATACATATATATATATATATATATATATATATATATATGAGATAAATTCAAAAGCAAAAACCTATATTAAGTCATCAACATTAACATAACCAACACAAAATAACATTCTTCATAGAACTATAGTAAACATTAGTACATAACCTACACATAAATCAATTATCTCTAGTCTCATTGACTAACTTCTAATGAAGTCCAAAATATTAACTCACATGATCACATCATCACAAAACAATATTTAGAAATAATATTTATCACCATTAAACATATAGAAAATGGATCAAATAGGATCATTAAATATGCATTAATTTGTTGGAGATCTTGATCAAAATCTTCATTCTGATGTCCTTCTCCTTCATCATCAAATGAACTACAAGGCATATCAACAAGATTAGTCTCCTCATTCATTCAACATAATAAAAATATGTCAAAGATATGTAGAAGAGTTTATAAATAAACACTTTATGAAAATGAAACTATAAAACTAACCAACACGAATTGAAGGAATAGAGATGCCTTCATTGACCAATTCTTCAATAGTAGTGGGAAGTTCTAGCTCTTCAACTTCTTCCGTCACCCAAATCAACTAGATCAATACTTTGATAATCAATTGGATCATAAGACCTTTTCTTTTGATGTAACCTAAAACACAATAGCAAAATATTGTTACAATTTCTAAGTTTGCTAACCTAAAGTTCCAAAAAAAAGTAAATAACATAATGTCATTGATAGCTGTTAAATAATTTAATGCTAGTAATACCTGGTTTTAAGACGCAAGTTATATGTCACAAAAACAATATCATTTAGCCTCTGATGCTCCAGCCTATTCCTTCTTTTATTGTGAATTTGTTCAAAAAACTCCAATTCTGCCCAGATCCTAAGGAAGATGTCTGGCCAAGAATGCGAACAGCTATCTTTTGCAAAATTGGTACTACCACCAAAGTATCTCCACCATTCACCTGCATAGATTAAATATAACTATATAAGTGTTTCCTCATTAACCATCAATAATTCATAATATGCTTTGAAATGTCAAAAGCAAATTAAAATATTAAACTAAATATCCAATATCTTACTAGGTTGGAGTTCCTGGGCTGCCTAGCATTTGGCCGATCAAAACTTTCTTTGCATTCCAATATTTGCAACTCTTCATGCTTTAATTGAGTCACTACAAAAACTCTTTATATCAAACAAATCAGTAAAACCCGTAAAACATTATACTTCTCAACAAACTTCTCATCATAAAAGAAGAATGTTTAAAAAGAAGCCTTACATGGAGACTTCGCTTTAAGTGCCTATCCCATCTTGCCTTTATAATGTCTGATAAGGTTGATATGCAATCTTATTGTGCTTGAACATCTCCATTGCATTTTTAGCCCTTTGTATTCCTCATATACATATCCCTGAAGGTTTTATCAAATCAACAATTCTCAACAATCTAATCAAAGGGGCAACAAGCTTACATATAGTAAAACATTCCTCCCCAAAACTTGTTGTCTAAGACTATAGCACTAACATTTCTCCCACTAGCACTCCAACCCATTCAATAACATCAACAAGCATACCACACAATGTAGATGCATTTTTAACTACATTTGAGGCATCCATGACTTAACAAAAGACATACCAACAGCTACAATAGACCAAAAAATTGATCAAATTCTTTGCCTTTGATCTGTCAACCATCAGCCATAAGTGTGCAACCATTTTCTTTCCATGAGCTTCAATAATTTTCAAGCAACAGCACTCTTCTTAAGATCAGTATAAATGAACTCTCAATTCATCATAACAAGGACCTTTAAAACCAGGTCCAATAAGCAATAGCATCCACAGCATCTTGAAAGTATGATGATTGAACTTGCATGAAAAGGAACGTGCATCCATAACATCTATCAATTCTCACTTTAGCATTATGGATTGCCTCTTTGTTTTGAAAGACACTTCTCAAACTTGGTTGGGCTTGTTTGTCCTTGGTGCAAAATAACCACGATATTTTGAGAAGATTTACCTTTCTTTTACCCTTATCTCCAACAATTTGCATCTTCAATGGTCGAGGGGTAAGGGTAATTTCTTCTTCCTCTTATGCCATTGCTTCTTCAATCTCATCATCACCAAAGTTTAAAGACTTATCCTTACTTTTTTAACCTTCTTCCAAAAGTCTTGACATCTGTTCTTTCACATCATGAGGAACTTTTTTGCATTTAGCAATGTTTCCTTGTTTTCCAGGCAAGATGTTGCTTCATTCTATTAATCCCTCCCCTTTTATACTTGGACAAACAAAATAAACATGTGTATGTCATCTTCCCCTTGTCATCAATAGTTAAAGAAAAATGTTTCCATGCCGAACGCTTCCCACGAGTAAGGCAGAGAGGACTGGGATTAGTATTGAGGATTAACACAGGAGAATTAGTATTGACATTATTGCTATTATCTAGTGATGGATCATTCATATCCATATCTGGAAAAAAAAAAAAAAGAAGTATAAAACAATTAAATAAAATCAACGCCAAAACTAAAAATTCATATTAGGAAATTCCTAAAGGAAAAAACACATCTTAATAATCCTAGACAATTGACATACAATTTATTAAATACCATTCTCATTCTAGGAACACTTAGGACAATACAAACTACAAGGCAAAAAATTTGGCAGTATAGGCTATTAAAATTATAAACAACTTCAATTTTGAAGCTTAATTGAGTCTCAAAAATGATTTACGTGAAAGATATTTTATCTCAAAATTGGAAAGCAAGCAATGAAGAATAATGCCCATTTCATTCAAGCTACTCTATGCATAACCAAAGACAAGCATCAGATTACACTTGGTTTCTTTTCCCTTTGAAGCCAATACAAAGCAAGGTGCCCAATCACTAAAAATTATGACAACAGGAATGAAGATGTAACAGAAGAAGAAAGCGGCAGTGAACCACTCACCTCAGCTTGCGAGGCGAGACGGTAGGCGAGGTGGCTCGAGTAGTGCGGAGACCACAGGAGAAAGCGAGGGCTGTTAAGAAGCCAGCCGAGTAGCAGGCATAGGAGGAGGGGGGTTGAGCAACGTGTGTCTTGAGTGTTTCTTTAGGCTTTCAGCCTCAACTTTCTAAGTGAAGCTTGAAGCAAATAACCCAAGTCCCAAGTCCAAAACGGCAGAGATATTGGAGTTTCCTTTTTTTTTTTTTTTTCAGGTAAATAACTAACCGGAAACCTTTACAAATTAATTCTTTTAGCTTTTAAGGCTGGACTGGTCTTAGTTCCCTTTGGCATTAAACATCCAAGGACGACAATTTGGTCCTGCCACTGGCCGGTCATTCTCCTTCAATGGTGTAAAGTCATTAGATTTGCTTCCTTGAAATGAAAGTATGGTTGCTAATTGTAATGGTAATTGGATTATTGAACCTGGAATATATGCATATCTAACACTATATCACAGTTTTTGTTTAGTTGAATTTATTGCCGTTACTTCTTTAAGGTTAATTTTGTGTATAGTTTTGTTCAATTAATTTCTGTAAGAGGCCTCTTGAACTTTATGTGATGAGTATTGATGAATAACGTAGTTTTCTTTTACTGGGCTTTTAAATTAGCATTCCAAGGTGGAAATCGCACCATTTGTTTGATTGTCAGATAAAAAAATGCATGGATAACAACAAAGAAACTAATTGTAGTGGCTGTGATTTGGTAAATTGCATGTCCCAGTTGCCTTCAGTGATTTGAAATTAATACATCATTAGCTCTGTATTAAAACTATATTATAAAAATACCCTTACCCACTCTAAGTTTAAGGGTATTTTTGTAATTTTATTAATTAAGACAGTTAATATCATAAAAATGTCATTTGTTAAATTTACTAACGGTGTTTAGTGAGGGGTGTAGGTGTAATACAAATACTTAACATATGACAAGCAAATGAGGTGTGAGTATAGGTTAGAAATTAAGGCGCGTGTGAGCGCATTTCCACAAACCTCAGGGGAGGTTAGTGTAATTTACCCAATATATTCTATGCTGCCAAACAACTTTTTGTTTACATTTTCTTATTGAAGTAAAAAGCATTAAATATATCTGTGAATAGAGGCACCCAATGAGTGCTGAAAAGATCAGAATGGGACTAAACATGATCCTACCTTATTGAGGACTTTGATCGAAGGGTTTCACTTCACACTGTGAAATGATTTTTAAGCATGTGCTTATAGTTGCCAATATGAGCTGTGAATGGTCCATGTCTGGAGGGTGTTCAAATGGAATGAAAGTATATACAACTTTTTGAAGAGTTTTGAGTTATTCTTTTGTCTGGTAGTCTAGAGTCTAATTTGAATAAATATCAATCTGTTTATAGTCCTGAAAAGTCTAAACCCAGTTTACTGTCTTGCTCCCTCTCTTGCATGCACATGCAGGGAGAGAGACAAGGGAAACTTCTTGATCTATAGCATAAACCTAAAGCAGCTAAAGATTTGAAGGGTTTGCTTGTTATCATGTCACTGGATCTAAGAATTGCTTCCATTGTCTAATCTTTTATGGTAATTGACGTCTATGATCTGCTGTCGCAAGATAAGCAAATTTGTAGCGTATTTCAGTTTCCTTTCACTCAAGATAATTAGGACTTGATGACCACCATGATGATTCTTTTTAATCTGCTTTGTGCAAAATACCTACTATAGCAATATGCTTCAAATATGATAGTTGTGCAATAGTTAGTGATAAATGTGTGCAGGAATTTGATTGCTCCTTAACAGTATGACTTCGGGTTTAATAGTTGATCACAAGTAATTATTTACAAAATGGACTTACTCTGAGTTGAATCCCAATCCAGTATAACTTAAAAGTATGTGGAGTGTTAATTGAATTTCGTTTTGGGATTCTAATTGTTTTATCTTGCATCAGTTGCATGGTGTGATTACCTTCACAAGTTTGCTACACGAAGAGTGTGGAAGATTGCCTGATTTTATTGTTAAGTCATCAATGTATTGCATCTGCATTTTTATTCGGTAGTTGTCGTTCATCTCTCAAGAATTTCAAAATATTGGTTACAGGGACGAGTGAAGCAGAAGTTATCCAAAAGGGGCAAATATGTATCTGTAAATATTGGGCCTGTCCAAGTTATTTCCAGTGAACAGGTGTCTTTTTTGTCTTGATCCCTTCATCCGTCTTTTAGGGTAAATTTGGTTAGAGTATAAATGAGGATAAATTTTCAGTGATTGAGTTTCATGTGCTCAATCATATAAAATTTATCCAATTTTTATCCTTGATCGAACATACCCTCAAAGTAAACCCTTGTAGCTTTTTTTTTTTCAAAACAAAATATGGATTTGTTCCTAAAGGAGCATGAATTTGTATCTCCCTGATAATGATCAGGTAAACCTTGATGTGTTTCATTTTTCAGGTCCAAGCTGTATATAATGCCATGAGGAGGGATGACAGGATGAAATACTTTTTGTAGTTTGTCAGATGCTGTACAGAATGCCATGGGCTCAAGGGATGTATAACCATGCCTACTTTCTACCGGTTAGGCTGATTTTGTTCCTAAATTAAATATCATTGTAATCAGATGTAATCATGGTGGAAATTGGATCTCTTCAGTATTTTCTGAGATGTAACCTTGTATGATTTGTTACCAATAGTTATTAGATAATATTAGACATTATTTTCAAGTGCATTTGATGAAGGGTGAATCGTAGATGTTCTGATTGGTGCTTAGATTGCAAACTAGTTTTTTGATTCATGAGGTTATCATGTGTAAGAAACAAGGTGACCGATCCATTGGTCTCCCCTATGTATGAGACCAAAGATAGTCTCACCAATAGAAATTGTAAATAACCCCCTTGAGTTGAAAATACTTGCAAAGATCTACCAACTGAAAATACTCAAAGGTCTCCCCTATTAACCCCTTCTTATATCGAAGGAGGTGAATGAGTTCAATTCTATTAGATGTCTGAAAATTCCCAAGAGACCAAGTGCTGATTAGCAAGATCTACCAACTGAAAAGCTGAAATTAAGTTCTCGTGATATTTTATTTTTTGGCATAACTATTTGTGTTGTTTATCTAATTTGTTTGGTAGGTTAGAATGGGAAGGAATTTTCCCAACTTCTATCACAGACCCTCAGCTAATGGGGAAGGTTGGAATGTGCTTACATCTTGACCAAGATAGGATCCTTCGTGTTCGTGAATGTGCCCAATCTCTTTGATGGGTTGTAATTTTGTCCTCAGAAAATTGATGAATGGTATCTCCTTTGATAGATTTAAGATGGCAGTGGAAGGGCCAAGGTGGCTTGTTCTGCCATGGACGGAGGTGTTTTACGACATTGTTAGTGCAATGTGGTGATGAGATCTCTCCCATGGCCTCATCTAAGGGGACCAACACACCTGAACACCACTTCCCACCTCTACGTACACCCCTTGCATGTCACCAATTTAGCGCCCTTCCCCTCACTCTCCCCCTTCTAACACTACAACACCTCTATCTTCCCTTAATCACTTTCCCATTTCACACACACACAGATCCCCTCCTCCAGCTAATTCATGCTTCACACCCTCTCCACCATGGCCGACAATAACCCACAGAGACTGACAACAACCTCGTCAACAACATTCCTTAGACAATTCCAAGAACATGCCCAAACTTGAACCATCGTCCTGGAATACTCAGTTGGATCTTTACTTAAAGATATTCTCCCCTTCGTAAACAAGCGGGCTACCTATGCAAAATTAAATAATTGAAACACTTTAACAAAATACCCCAAAATGATTGTCAGAGGTAAAAGAGCGGCCAGATTTCAAGATAAGGTAATCTAATGGTGTATATTAAATAGAGCAAGCGAGAATAACGTTGGTCTACTACTTGGGGAGGACCAACGGATCAACCTCTAGGAAACAATTCAAAAAGAAAAATGTCATTTATACTTATTATATTGCCACTGGATTAACTAATATCTTATCACCATTGGATAAATGGAGATTCCACTTGAAGTCTACACCTGATCCAATGAAGATGAGTTAGTTATACCTGTGTAGAGTTCACATCAATCCAATCTGGAGATGAGATATGAGTTCATATTACATCCGATGGACTGTGAAGAACAACATAACTATTTGAAAAGGACAACGACTATATTGTAGATATTGTGTACCATTACCCAATACGTACAAGTACGGGTATGAAAATTTTGAAAGTGGATTGAATATATCAATATATATATATATATAATATTAAAATTTTATAAATTTCATACAATGAGAACTAAAATTTTAACATAAAACAAGTCAAAATTATTTAACATTATATTCTAATTTAAAAATAAATAAATTTGGAGGGAAAAGGTTATGCTCATTAGAATTAGAAAGAAAGAAAGAAAGGGCAAAAAGGGGAAAAAATACCAAAAAAGTACAAAAACTTATTAACTGGCTTAGGAACGCGTACCTAGGCCTATCAACTTACTCCATCGTTTTCAATTTTTTTTTTTCAAAATAGAGTCAACAGGTACATACCCAGGTGTACCCACACGTACCCATACCCAAAAAGTACCAAATATGGATACTTTTGTAAAAATGAAGTACCCATGCTTCATAAGACTAATATAGCTTATAAAAATGTTATTTTACACCTAAACCTGCCCAAGCTTAAGACATCCACTATATCATCATTGGAAGTGATAGTGGTCCCACTATCTTCATCCATTCGTCATATCCAATTGTATGAAATGAATTCGCACTTAGACTTCCACTTTCAAGTATTGGAATAACATTGTTAGTGAAATATCTAGACTCCATGAGTTGTCTTGTGAGCCTACACCTCTATCTCAAAGGATGATAATCAAGCAATAGAGCTGGGCCATGCCACATGCTTAAACCGAGGTGCTTAAACATAAAAAAAGTTGCAAGTGGATGAGCAATACACCACTAGAAAATTAACTTGGTCTATTCTCTAGGCTTTGTTTTGGAAAACAAAAAAGAAAACTAGAGAAAAGAAATTGAGAAGAATTTTATTTTCTTCAAGTATGTTTGGATGAAAACTGAAAGAAGAGTTAGTTTCCTTTGTTTGTTTATGTGGAAAAGTAGGAGGAAAGAAAAATTATTATCAAATGACAATGTTATTCATATAATATTTTAAGTTTTCAATCAATACAATCAAATTAAAGCATTATTAATTAAAACAAGTTATTTAAAATAAAAATATTATTTTAGATCAACAAGAATATTATTTAAAAAAATGATATAAAAAATATTTTTACTAACTAAATCTAAGCCATAATGAAAAAGTAAAGGTTCATTTTTGTCCTTAAATTATAAACGCTTCACTTTATTCTATGAAATTTTGAAATTAACTTTTAGTACCTAAATTTCATTCTAAGTCATTTTAGTCCATCAAATCAAATATATCAGTTAACCATTACTATTATGCTAACGTGATACGTTAAGTGACACATAACATGCCACATGTCAACGACGTATCATGTTGATCCAATATGGCATGAACGTGGCATCAAATTAAAATAGGTTGAGATTTGTCTTTGGATTTTCCAAATATGTCAAAAATCTGAAATGCTCTAAAAATGTGTCAAAAAGTCTCAAAATGCTCTATTTTAAATTGATGTCGTTGTGTTTTCCTTATCACATCAACATCCGCAAAATGTTTCCTCATCTTCATTGGAACAAACCTACCATGCCAATTGCAAACAATAGCTCCTAGTTCATATGCATCTTTATCTAATGTGGCAACATCGTTATTCAACTTATACACCCTAAGAGGCATGGTTCCTACGATCCACTATCGTTGATGTAGAATGAGAGACACGATCCTCTACTTTAGCTCAATTAAGTTCCCCATATTTTAAATGATTTGCATAATACATTTGATGTGAGAGTAAGGTTTCTTTTCCTTGTCATGCTAGATTTCTTTGATACCAAATTCTTTTTGAAATTGCAGCTGAAAAGATTTCAAATAGCCCCTTGATGAACTCCATCCATGCTTAATAATATTATGTTTCCCCGACATGCTATTTTTCATATTTTAAATCCTAATTTATTTCTAGAAATGTAATGTAATAACTAATAATAAACTAGTTGTGTTAGCTAAACATGCAGGGTTTCAAATTTGGACTAATTAAGCTCTTAGTTGCATATAGAATATTTAAAAATTTGGACTATTTGAATAGTATGTGAAAATGAGAAAAAAAATAAATAGGTTTAAGAAATATTGAGGATCTAGATTTTATGAAGTAAAAGAGGATAAATTTGGGAATTTAGAACTTTCTTGATATATTTAGAAAATTTCAAGACTATTTTGAGATACTTGAAAATTTCAGAACTAATCTAAACCTATTTTAATTTGGTGCTATGTCAACATGCCACAGGCATGCTACATGTGGTCAACATGACACAACATTGACATGTGTATGTCATGTGTCACTTAATGTGCCACGTTAGCAAAATAGTATTGTAGTAACGTTTATTTAACCAAGGACTATGTGACCTACAAAATGAAATTTCAAGGCCTAAAGAGTTTATTTTCAAAATTTTAGGGATTAAAGTGAAACACGCTTATTAATTGATACCTTTTCACAAGTACAATTACTTATTTTTGTTTTTTTTTTTTTGCCAATATCTGATTGCTTCATGAAAGAAAAAAGACAAGACAGAAAGTCCACTTATTATTTTGACTAGTTTAACTTGGGAGGACATCATTGTATTGGCAATTTGGCATATAGAATAGTGGTGGTAGCAAAAACTAACACAAAGGGGTATTTTTGAAATAACAAAATAATATGCACTTTTCCCCTCACATTTTTGTCTGGTTGGGGAGAAAATACAAAGTGTGGATCCCACATGTAAATTTTTAATGTTTTATTCTTCCCGTTTATTTTCCTTTCATTCAAATAAAGGAAAACTTGGATCATTCATTCTAATTTTCTTCATTCTTTCTCTTTTCAATTTCCTTCCAACCAAATAAAATGCTAAGGAATCCAGTGTATCTTTTCCCCTGGAAACATGTAAGCTTTGTCATATGACTTCAGGTCATAATTTCCCGTCAAATATGTCAAAAGCATCTTGAAATAGTGTGTAAGCCAAGCTATCTTAGTTGATGAAGATTCGTTTATTTAAATGTTTACAAATATGGTGTGTTAGGTTGGGGTATAAATGGGAAGTGAGTTTTCATGGATGAGTTTCATTTGTAAAATTACACAGTTTATTAAAGAAAACTCATCTACCATTGTTGCCCCAACCAAACACATCCTTACCGATAAAATAACTATCAAATCATCATGTCAAGGAAGTGTTCCTTTGACATTGAGGTCATTAATGTGGTTTCTAGCATGGAAAAAGGTCTTCTATTTTTTTTTTTAATTCTGATAGGAACCCCAAACAAAAGGATGATTACTTTCTTTTAGTGCCTCTTCCTAGTAGATCTAGGGGTTGTTGACATAATTGATAGGATAAGATCCAAGGCTATAAGACTTAAAAACATAAGAGTTGATAAACTTTTAATATTACACAGGGTCTTTGAAATGGTGCACTAACTAAGTATGACACATATCTTTAATGGATAATGCAAAAGAAATTGCTACTCCTATGAGCACTACATGTTACTTGGATAAAGATAAAGGAGGTAAATCTATAGATGTCAAAAAGCATAAAGGTATGATTGGCTTTATCCTTTGTTTAATTGCTAGTAGACTTGATATAATGTTTAGCTTTGTTTTTGTGCTACATATGAGGCTAATCTAATGAATCACATATTAGTATTGTCAAAAGAATCATGAGATATTTACTTAGCACTTATAATATAAGATTATGGTATCATAATAGTGCCTCATGTAGTTTAACTAGATATTTTGATTTAGATTTTCCTGGTGCAAAACCATAGAAATATTACTAGTGGACATGTGGCTTGCTTGAATCTACTTTAGTTTTTTTGGCAATGTGATAAGTATGATTTTCTAAATATATTTGCTCCCTATTCTTAGTGTTCTAACTCTCTTTTATGCTTAATTTGGTGCATTTGCATCATATTTGAGTTTAGGCATCAATTTGAGCATTATTGGAATTTTCTACATAATTACATTTCTAGCATTGTTTCGTGTTTAAATCATAACTAAAGTTTTGGACCTCTAAAAGTTGTGTTCTTTGGCTTTTAAGAAATTTAAAAGAATTATATACAACTTTCATGAGGCGAACGAAAGCCAATTGGATGTCTAGTTTGTTAAAATGAGCTTGCAAGTCTGAACATGGGTATTGAAATTTCATATTAAACATGCTTCAATAATAAGGTCATATCTCCCTCATCCAAAGTCCAAATTGGGTAAATAAAGTGTCCATTGTGAAGAGAAGGAAAATATCTACAACTTTCATGAAGAATCAAGAGCCAATTCGGTTATTTAAAGGGTCAAAATTGCAATTGAGTTGCCACAACAAGCCCTCAGTCGCCATGGCGACCCAAGCTATGAAGCCAAGTGTTGAATTTTGCCATAGCCACCATGGTGAGCCTTCCAATCATTGCAGCATGTGTTTTATGTTTTGACCCTAATTTGGGGTTTTTAAATACCATGTCTTGGCCTTAAACAGTGAACCATGACCCTTAGCTCAATTTTAGGTAATGTTAGGCTTAGTTTTAGGATTTTTCCTCTCTTCCTCTCTACTTTTCCTCCCTATCCCTTCTCTTCTTCTTCTCTAGCTTTCTTTCCACTCTTTTCTTTTCTTAGGCTAGGTTTATTTTCTATTTTTGTTGTGATTTCTCATGGTGGAGTAAAGATTAGAGCTAGCTTGGGATACTCCAAAGTGCTTTAGGGGTTGTATCTCTAAACCTCACTCTCTATTTTCAATACATGTTGTGTTTTCTTAATGCTTTGCCTTTCATTCTCTTATATGCTTGCATTATAATGGTGTTGAGTTGTGGGTATGTGATTGAATGATTAGTTAAGTGATTATTGATTGGTTAATTGATATGATCTTGACTAATTGATGGGTTCGTAATTATGAAACTTGATTGTAATGATATTGAGATTAGGTTTTATGATTTGGGACAATCTTGATTATGCATTTTTTTTTTAATGATATTGAAATGAGAATGCATGATTAAGACGTTGTTGAATAGCCGATTAGTTAATTGATATATGTTTAATTAACTAAAGAATATGGTTGAGACTTAGGCTAATGCAATTGGTGCTAAAGGTTAATACAGTTAATTGGAGGTTAAGGCCTCTATCATCTAGTTAATGTGTATGTGCTAATCGAATGCTTGAAAATTGTTAAGAGAATTGGATGAGTTGTTAGTAGGAGTTGCACTAATAACTTAAATTAACCTCACTACATTTGTTCGATAATATGTGAGTTTGTGAGAGATATACCTTTGACCCTTCGAAATCCTTGAGTTAATGTCCGTTTTAGTTAATTGTGGTTGTTAATTTCTTTTCCTATCTTTATTTTAGTATTCTTGCATATTAAAACCAAAACTCCCCAATTTTCTTTTTTCTTGTACATCTTGACTAAATAGTGATTGAACATCCACATCAGGACAACCCAATTACATCTATCATTGTGCTATGTTTTCATTGCAAATTCAATTTTTACAAATTTCAAATTCGATAGTGACCTAGAGTCATGACACTCTAGTAGCTATCAAATTTTGGCATATTGTTTGGAGATGTTTGGTGATATTTAGTCCTTTACATATTTTCTTTTTCTTTTGCTTGTTAGTCTTGTATATATTTTTGCTCTTGTGTAGTTTTCTTTGTTTCTTTAATTTTTAATTTTTCCACTTTAGCTAACATGGATGCTAACCTCTATTTTGGTCCCCAACTATGTGGTTATTGGTGATATTTAGTCTTGCATCACTATGCTATGTTTTCATTGCAATTCAACTTTTACAAATTTCTAATTTGATAGTGAGTTAGAGCCGCGACACTTTAGTAGTTATCACATAGTAAAAATAGAATAATGTGGCATTATGTTCTGCGAGGTAGATTATGTTGCGGCTGGAGGTTGCCGTGCTCAAATATATGGATGAAGCAACAACTTTTAGACTATGGCTTAAATCTCAATCATATTTGCATAAGATTTGATAGTAGTAGTGCTATTAATATGTTAAAAAATACTATTTTGCACTCTATAACTAAACATAGAGAATATAGGCATCATTTTTTCCAAAGATCATGTGCAAAAAATTCATTTCATTTTGGATTTGTGGAAACCGATAAACATTTAGCTAATATTTTTACTAAACCTCTTTCTAAAGAAAATTTCTTTAACATTAGAAGCAAATTAGGAATTATTAATTTTTCAAATATATAATCCACTATCATTTAATTTTATTTTAAAAATTTTACTATAATCAACTACCAAAGAGCATTGCAAAGTGGGGGTCAATTCTAAGCATATGTAATCGATTATAGCATAGTAATTAAAGGTTCTAACCCCTTTTCTCTTTCCTCATTCTCAGTTCTTGGTCTTTCTCTCTCTCTCTTCAAAGTCACTCTCTCACTCAAACTTCTCTCTAAATTTTCTCTCATTTATCCCTCAAATTTAACCAGACCATTCCTAAATTATTCCTCTCTTTAATATCTACAATTCGCATTAATTAGATTTTGTCAAAACACACTAAAAGGTGTATTCCTCATGTAAGTTGAAGGTAGCATGAGAAGAGAGGTTGAATCGTGCTTCTAAATTTCCTTCTTTCTGCTTTTTGAAAGCTTAAACAAAGTCTATCAAGTGATTTTCACATGAAGGCAACAGAAACAAATGTTAACAAGCTTCAGAAACTCTTTTTCAAATAATTTTCAAAACATGCTACAGAATATTAAACAATAGTTGAAAGCTAAAGAGATGAGAGAAAGATATATAACTCAATGAGTTTATATTGGTTCGGCCAAATAATGCCTATATCCAGTTCTCAACTTGTTAATTCCATTAATCAACCCTTTCTCAACCCTATGAAAGTAAGATATTTTTTGAATAGTCTTCTCAAGCTATCTCCATGAAGAAGGAGTTCCAATTTACTCTCACAAACAAATATTCTTTGTCCTAACCTCTTCAAGCTAAACTCACTTGATAACTAGTGATCAGGGTACAAAGATAAGATTTGGATTGGTACACTCCAACAAAGAACACTCAAGTTTTTCTAAAGATAAAACATTGTTTGAGTAAAGAACTTGAGAGACTTCTTTCTAATATGAGCAATTCTGGGCTAGAACATTAAAGAGTTGCATGTGTTCTGCTGAGCCCATAAGACACTGTATATGTTTCTAAACTAGAAGACCTTTTATGTATATCCAATTGAAGTTATATAAATGCACTTTGGAAATGGATTAGTTTTTTTTATATGTATTATGTAGGTAACCTTGCTTAGATCCTTTAGTGAGCATGTTTAAGTTTTAATATTTGTGTGATGTAAATGGATCTTATGGTTGGTTGGTTGGTTGTGTAATGTTTAAGTTTTTTTGTTGTGTAATTTTGATTGGTTGCTAAGGAAAATGTGGAAATTGAGAAATCTTATATGGGAGTTGCAAATGCAAAGTTTTGTGGGAAGCCATTAGTAGAACATTGTTTGTTGTGACATTCATCCTAGAGGATCAAGTTTGCTATGCATTGATTTTTTTCTTTTTGGCTGTTAAATTTTGTTTGGTTTATTTAAAATATGTGGAAATGGTAGAAATCTTAGAATGGAGTTGTGAATACATCATTTTCTTTCAAATAATAATGGAATTCAAGTTCTTTAATAAACATTGGTTTTACTAAGCATTTGGATGTTGGCTTTGTTTATTTTGGGCAGGTGATGTGTAAAACACACATTTTTTCAAAGGTTTGGAATATAATGAGATAATGAGATAATTGATGTGTAGCAAGTAATGTGTTATATAGGAATATAATGAGATAATTGATCACAAACCATTTGAAGGGTCATATGTGACATTTTGTGGCTTATTGAGAAATTTTTATGATGAATTAATCATGTGTGCACATCCAACTATGGAGTTTGTGCAGGGGTAGAAGTGAATAGTTTCAATCCAAAGCAAAACAATACCCTCTTATCAATGGAATTGATACAACTTGGGACTTTGAAAACAAGGAAAATGCTAGTAAGTTTTGCTTTGTTTTTGCATATAACAACATGTAATTATATTGTTCAATGATAACTCAAACATACACTTCAATATAATGCATTGAGAGATACGTTTTGAAGACTCCTTGGAGCCTAACAAGGTGAAGGGAAAGCTTGTTTACTGCAACTTAAGAACATGAGGCACTGAAGCTATTATGAAAGGAATTGGAGGGATTGGAACTATTATTGAAAGGTGTCATGATCTATATTGTTGATTTAGGATCTTGGTTGTCATACCTTGTTTCCTTTCTAGTCTTACTTAATGATCCTGATGTATATTTTCTGTTTTGTGGGAATTCAAATGCTTTTTTGATTTTGTAACTATGAAATGATTATAGTAGAGAGAGTTAATTATTAATGTGTACTTTATATTTAAATTATTATAGTCATTCTAGTTTTATGGCATACTTGTTAGGTTTGTGTTTATAAATGCCTATTTTGTATCTAAGAAGCTATTTTAAATAAAAAGAAAGAATGTGAATTTACCCACATTTTATTATTGTAGGTAATAACACATTAACGACATTTAACAACTGTGGCTAAATGACAACCAATAGTGTTTTAGACAACCCCTTTTAGCAATGGATTATGACGGAAAATTTACTTTCTAAATTTATCGATGAAACCACAACCGTTGCTAAAATTTCACGAGTGGGATATTAGCAAAGTTTAGCGAAGGACAAATCCATCGCTAAAATGTGTTTAGCTATGGATTTTTAGCAATTAGCAATGGATTTGTCTGTAGCTAAATCTTGATTTTCTTGTAATGATTCTTCCTAAGAGGAAAATGTTAGCTAATGATTAAAAGAAAGAAGATTTTTATACATAAACCAATTGCAAAGAAAATGATGAACTTTAGAAAGTATTAGAAGCTTTTAGCACTTGTTGTGCAAAAGTTCCTTCATGTTTGAAAACTTCATCTTTTTATACTTGGATTTGAATTAGACCATTGTCCCTTGATTTCGCCTCCTCTTAACACATGTTGATATTATTTTTGTGTCCTAGGAGCTGTCCTCTAGAAGAGTAGTTGAGCTTGTTAGGTTATCCTTATTGATGTAGAAACATTGACATTTAGTTTCTGAGTAATCCTTAAAAAAAAAAAAACTTTTACTTTCTGAACGTGGTTTTTGAACATTTTCTTATAGAATACGATGAATTGTCCAAGTACAAAGATGATATGTCACTTCACTACTTTTCTAAACATTGACTAAATTTGAAATTCAAATTTTTTTCAATTTCTATTGACTTAGTGTGTATCCTTTAAACTAATCGTGCTTTCTGCAGTGATTCCACACTTTCTAAGCTTTGTATTGATATTCTAAGCTTAACTTTAAGTTTGATAATGGTCTTCACAACTTGTAGGAATTCTCTAGCAGTATTATCCAAAGTGATTGATTTCTCTATTGGATATACTCACAAGAAATTAATTTCACTATTGGACACTTCTAAGTGTGTAAATCACTTTTTGAAGATCTAGACTTAGTTTATGAGAATGTACAAAGCTTCTTGAGTTTCTCATACGTCTCAATTCACTATTTGAACTATTTTTCTCATCATTATAGCACTTAATCTCTTTGGATAAGATTTTAATGTGTTAAAACATGATATTGTGAAAAATATGTCATAAGTTTGAACTTATGTGTTATGAGAAAGGTCCTCTTAAGCGCTACAAAAACTCAACTAAAACATTAGTCCTTTCCTCAAAATATTTTATTAAAATTTTCTTTGTTGTCACTCAAAACATTTCAGTTAATGCTTTATGAAGGGTTCTAGAGCTAACACCTCATGCCCTAGAAACTTCTCATCCACAACCAAGAAATAGAAGACCACTACCACCACTAGACCTCCTCTTTTTCGCCCTTAGCCTTAAGTCGCTAACGTCGCCAATGCCAGATACCTCCTTGTTCCTGTTTCACGCTTCAAACTTCCCATTTATTTCTCCAATCCTATTCAAGAAGAAAGGTATCTCAACAACTTCAAAACTAGACCCATCCTTGACGCAAAATATTTGGATACAGAATTCTTTGATTCAAAAAACTTTACATATTATGAAATCTTCCATAATCTAAGATTACTACAATTGATTACTATAAGGAACCCATATATCTAGAATTAGTTAGAATATTTTATTCAAATTTGAAGTTCATGATGACTGTCTATATTCTAAAGTTAAGAACGTACGATAGTGGATCCTGGCTTATTTTGCAATTTCACTGGTTTATCTTCAAGGCGAGAACTCTATGTTGGAATTATTGTTGATGAATGGAAACTGGATTATAATTTTGTGGATGCTAAGAAAATGATTTCTCATGAAGGTGTTAATATTTCTAGACAAATTTTTGCTAGGGTTGTACCTAGATAACAAGCTTATGTTTTATATTCTTGCACATGTTCTATTGTAATATTCCAAGTCTAAGTACCCTTAGGAAGGTCATTGTATGCTGGGAACGCCTCCTCGGAGCCTTAAGGAAAATTTTATAGAAATTTGTAGTATCTACCAAAAATTTTTTTGCAGACACTCATTTTTATTTTGTACGAGTGGGCATTTCTATTTTGCATAGACGTGCACTTTTAGTTCCTTATTTCTTCCTCAAGTTCCAAATTGCATAAGCTCATTTTTATTGCGTGAAAGTGCATTGGAAAACCCTACAGAAGCATGTTTTTTCTGTGTGGACACAAGTTTTCATGCATTAGAATGCCCAAAACGCAGTTTCATTTAAGTGATCATTTGGCTTATAAAAACACCTCCTACACCCAATTGTGGAGCCCTAGCATCTCCCAAGGATTTTCCTCTTGGGACTATAATTGATAACTATATCCATGAAAATGTTTTATATGTGCATGAAAATATTTATTGGAAAAATATGGGATTTATCAAGTTTACTAAAATTGTTAGACACGAATTATGCATTTATGAAATTACCATGTTTTGAAGATTCTGACTTCACTGATCATGATTTTATATTCTCAAATTATGTCTTATTAAAATATGTTAAGCTGAGCATGATTTATCTTCATTAACAAACATGTTATTATGATCTTTGAATTTCCATGTTATACAATCATGTCACCTCGAAATATGATTTTAGAATTCTAGTAATGTGTTGTGATTCTTCAGGTTCATTGTGTCCATAATAGAAAATCATCTTTATGCTGAAGTTTACATTTTTATGTTCAGAGGTTTGCTTGCAGAGAGGAAGATCAAGCAAGTTTACTACATCAATCTTTTCTCGTTGTAAGCAGGATGTCAAACAATTTCACTACAACAAGATTTTCTTCCTGAGTGAGAAATAAGGACAGTATGTTTGTTGCAGCGAATTTGGTTTGCTATAATGAGGACCCCCAACATGATTGACGCTCAAAATAATGTAGTTTCACTATAAAGTCCCTCTCCCTATATAAACCCCTCATCCTACATGTTTTTACACCAAAACTCCAAACCCTAACTGTAACATCCCAAAATTTATTTAAAAATTAATTTGAACTTCATTAGTAAGAATTTCAAAAATCTAACAAACGTAGCAATGATGAGGATGGCTCAATGGACGAGTTAAAAAAATGTGGGCCAATATGAATAGTGATTTCTAGGCCGTAGATAAATAGTAACCTAGAACTAGGGCCAAAGGTGTCTGGGCTAGAGAACTAGACCCAAGGACCGAGATAGAGTATTAGGTATGAGGGCCCACATAGAGTATTAGTCATGGGGCCCACATAAAGATATTTCAAGTTTATCAGATTATTTTACCCGTTCGATAGAGTTTCAATATGCTATTTTTAACACGTAAAAGTTACTTGGTGGCCAAGTAACCTCTACCAATCACATCTTACCAAGTGGGTGACAAGGATTAAAATTTGAAAAGCAAGTTTTAATCATAGGCTTTCATTTATTATTATTTTACCCAAAGGCCAATATCTCATCTGTTGCAAAATTTTGATATGCCATTTTAACACCAAAAAGCTACTTGTTCCCCAAGTTAAAGTGGGCCACTTGTCTTGAGCAAGTGGATGGTTAAGATTATTCTTTGACCAAGAAATCAATCATAGCTATTCATTTAATTTCTTTTTCAAAAAGAAAGAAGAAAAGCTTGAAACTAATAAATATTACCACCAAACTTAGGAGAAATAACAGAACCAAACTTATCACTCCTCTACCATTATTTTCGGCCAAGAAACATAGAAACACAACCCTCCATAGTTCTTCCTCTCAAACATTTATTCTTGCTTTAAAATCCCAAAACCCAAGCTCAAAGTCACAATAACACCAAGATTGCTTCACAAAACTTATTCTACTCTCCATAATCTCCAAAACCAACCAATTAGAATTTTGAATCATCTCATTCTCAACCTTGAGATATCATACCTCACTGTTGAAGGAAGGTATTGGAGCTGTTTGGAAGAGCTAGAAGTGAGGAAAATCAATTTTTGAGGATCATCTTGAGCTAGAAGCCTAAAGCTTCACAATAGGGCTTTTGAACCTTTTTTGCTTTAAATCTATTTTTATGCTTTGGTTATTGATTTAACTTGATATTTTTGGTTCTATTGGTTCATAATATAGGGATATTGATGTGTTTAATTTGGTGGAGTATTTGAATGATGTTAAAAAATCCTTTTTTTCAAAATATGTTTTGAGCTATGTTGTTGGAAGTCTGGTTTTAGGCAAGTAGGTGGATTTACTCAATTTTTTTGACCTAGTTAGAGACCTTATAATGAGCTGACAATTTTATATGATAAATCTAACATGTTAAGGTATTTTTCGTATTTTTATTGGTCTTAAAAATGACTTTTACTATTTTCTGAAAATTAGAAACCGAGGCAGTTAGGGTTCCTGCTAGCATAGCTAAATTTGAAGTTGTGAATTTGTCTAATTTTGCTACCATAGCAAATGATTGAATTTTTCTTTAAAATTTTTACAGGGTGTTGAGGACATCTTAAAGTCCAAAACTCTAAATTTTTGTAGGATTTGCTATGTTCATTTGACATGGTAACAAAATTGGAAACTATGGTTGTTGGTTGTAATTAGTAGGTTTCTAACCTTCGAATTTATCTAATTTTGTTAATATAGTCAGAGAATGATTCTTGTTCTGAAATTTTTACAGGACCTGTGGACATATTGAAGTGTCATGGATAAATTTTGTGGCCTTAGATTTAGTTGTTTGATATGCAAACTAATTCTTGCTATATAAGTGTGAAATCTGCCAATGTGCTGATAATGTGCAATTGCATCTAATTGATGATACAATGACATTTTATCTAGTATGACATGAATATTTGATTGTAAATACTTGAGCATGTAACTTGTGATATAGGAATACATGCTAGAAAAAGTAAAGATTGGTTTATGAGGAATGAATGAGATCCCCTATGGTATGTCAAGGGCACGAAAGATAAGAAAAATAGGAGATCCCCTTCAAGGTACCAAGGGCACGTAATGATGAGAATGGTATAGAAGAAATCAACTTCGACTTTCAAGGGCACGTAGAAAAATGAGATCCCCTTTAACTTGTCAAGGGCAAGTTAAAAAAAAAAAGAGATCCGCTTTAACTTGGGATCTCCTTTAACTTGTCAAAGGCGTAAAGAAAAATAAGATCCCTTTAACTTGTTAAGGGCATGTAAAGCAAAATGAGATCCCTTTAACTTATCAAGAGCACATAAAGAAAGATGAGATCCCTTCGATATGTCAAGGGCACATGAAGTTGAGGAAGATATATATGAGATCTCCTTTGACCTATCAAGGACACGTGAAGTTAAGAAAGATATTGTATTTATCATATGCATATGCATATTTTATTAAATTAATTATATAGGATGAATTTTTATGATGTTGAGTACTATGACATATGGATAGTAAGTGATTGAATGTACTAAAAGAAACCCACCTTGGAAGGATGATTTTGAACTCTAAAATGAACTATTGGTATGAAATGCATTATCATATTTTCTTAATAAACCAAATTGGCTGAAACGATAACGATTGTGGATTTATTTTACTATACATTTTGGGATACTCTATAAGAATTTAAAAATTCCCACCCCTATATGTGTGTTTCCATATCGTCTCAGATTGATCCAGAGAACAATGAGGATGTTACATGAGAGAATTGGGTTTACAATAGTTTAGGGCTAAGGCTTGTATCGATTGTACTTAGTAGTATGTATATATAGGTAAATGTAATAGAGAACATATGTATATTAAAGCTCATAGAAGAGTTTCCTCTTGTACTTGATATTATATTCAATAAATGTTTTATTTCTTCGTTATATGTATAAAAGAATTACGACTTAGTTATTACACAAATCACTCGAATTTGCTATAAATACTTAGGCAAAGTCCTCTAATTTATAAGTAATAACTCTCAAGTCCGATGTCATGGCTTAAGGACGATGTTGTACTTGGGAGGATGCTACACTAACCCTTCCTTCTTCCACCTTCTCTCCATTCCTCTCGTAATCTTACCTCCTCCAAGCTCCAAACTAAGGATTGTTCATGGTTTATGCTTAGTTTTCTATCTTCTCCTCCATATCTGAGTTAGGGTGTTTATGCTTTTTGTTGTTGTCAAGTTTGGGTGCTCTCCAAATGTTCATAGAGTTGTTCTAGTAAGCTCATAGTTTACTCATGTGTCTATGTTGCTCTATGGCACTTGTTGGTGACATTCCTAGCTTCTAATGTCAAATGGATAGTACCTACACAATCCCAGCTCCAAATGGTGAGTGAGTTTAAACTCATAGCCTTATTTCCAGTCATTATGTTTATGTTTATAGCAATATGATTGTTAAATATGAACTTACAAGTAGAGATATGTCATGAATGTGATTTTTACAAAATTTTGAAAAAGTTATGAATCTTTGAAAAAATCATGAAAATATGTTTTAGAAAACTATAGGACCATGTTTGATATGATGTATGCCATGAAGATATTTTATTTGCTTATGAAAAGGATTTATTGGAAAAATATGAATTTAGTAAGTTTACCAAAATCATCAGACATTATGATGGATTGATGGAACTACCATGCTTTTAAGACTTTGGATTTCAAATTATGCTTTTAGAATATCAAGTTATGTTATTATGATTTAAGAGTTTCCATGTTTATGAAATTAAGTTAGCTTGAAATATGATTTTCAAGTTTCAATTTTGAAAGTCCTGAACTTAGTATGATTCAGAACAATGATCAAACACATTCTGTGGTTTTCTGAAATCACCATGCCTACAAGCTAGTGATCCCTTGGGCATGATTTCAGAACCCTAGTTATGCTTGACTTTAGTTTGTTAAAATTACATGAAATCAAAGATTTCAAAGTTTTCAGATTTATTCTATTTAATTGCAAGCTAGTTTTGAGATATGAATTAGAGAGAAATAGAACTTAGTTAACAACAATTATTTCTTTAACCTTGGTATACTATGTTGCCCACAAAGGGCAATCACCCTTTTTACTCAAATTAAGAATAGGACGAGTTAGGTGCCCATAGCTTATCCACGATGGACCATTTGCTATCAATTAAATGCTCATGTTTATGAAGGACTAAGTATCACATTTTTATAACATGCTTAGAATTTTGTTTCTTCCCTAACTCCTTTAAAGTAATTATACCTTTTTTAGAATGACTTGATTTGATAATTATGAAATTGTAATGTTTTTCCCAATATAGCTATGTATGTAAATATTAAAAATGTCTTTGCTAGTTGCATGTATATATTTTGTATTGTTGTTGTTATCCCATGTGGGTGGTGGGTGAGAATCCATTCATGAGTTTGTTGACTCACTCTTCTCCAATCCTCTTTACCATTGTAGATCCAGTTATCTTCAATCATCATTCTAGTAGACAACATTGTTCTAGTGATAAACTTTACTTTATGGTGAGGCTTAATTTAGGGTTATGTTATATTAGAGTACTCAAGTAGTTATATAAACAGGATCCAAGCCATACATTCTAATTTCATATTATGTATTCAAATTTTAGAATTTATGAATTTTTCATAGATGTATTCAATTTTAAGTATTTGAACCAACTTATATTTCATGACTATGTTTATGTGACGAACCAGCTTATGTTACTATGTGTTGCCAAGGCACAAGTTAAGTCTACAAGATTGATTTTATGATTAGAAACATTGGGGGTTTTAGTTTTACAAATTTAATTATGATAACTTTATAGAAAATTTATGATGATTTAGATTTAATTATGTTTTGGGAATGAAAATCACAATAATCCATACATTCAGGAGTTACTTTACCTAGGAAGCTTATGTGAGGATCTAGTCCTCACGTGGTGATCACGCTCCCAAGTTAGGTCATAACATGTGTTATTGAATGTATTAAACTAAGTATGATTCATAACATTGACCAGACACATACTTTGTGTGTTTTTGAAATCGCCATGCTGCAAGCTTGGTGATATATTGGGCATAATTTTAGAATCCTAGTTATGCTTGCAGTTAGCTTGATAGAATTATATAAATTCAAAACTTTCAGACTTTTCAGATTATTCAGATTATTCTTTTCTTTGCAAATTAGTTTTAGACATAACTATAGAGAAATACAGTGGGTTAATGGCTTAAGATTGTTATCCTTGGTCTAGGATTATATTAGATTAAGTGCTCCGATAGTTATGCAATTAGGATCCAAACCATGCATTTTAATTTCAGATCATGTATTTAATTTATGAATTTATGACTTTCTTAGATGCATTCAATTTTCAAGTATTGAACCAATTTTTCAGGTTATGACTATGGTTATAAAATGAAATAGTTTACGTTTTCATAAATTATAGTAGCACATGTTGAGTTTAATTAAGGTAAATTCAGTTATGAATATTGAAACATTTCAGTTTTACAAATTTGAATATTACTATTGAAATAGAGAGATTGATGATGATTTAGATGAAATTATGTTCTGAGAACAAAAATCACATTAATCCTTGCATATAGTGTGTCATGTTACCCAGAAGGCTTATTAGGGACCTAGGCCTTCATGTGCCCAATTCCTTAGCCAGGTTGTGACATCTATGTTCTAGAAGAAATAATCTTACTCAATTGATGGAAGGGGATATTATGGCTATGTGGCAATACTGACCAATCGACCTATTAATTGGGCCCATTTTGTGTGCTCTCATATGGGATCTACCAAGCGTAAGGGTGCACAACTTCCTTATCCTCTTCGATCACTCTCTTTCTTGAGCATTTTCATGTTCCTTGGGATAGATGATGATCTCATGGAGGTGGTCAAGTGATCTCATGCTATTGGGGGTTGTGCTATGACTCGTATAGGCTTTGAGAAGAAATAAGGTCAATGGGTAACAATGCCAATTCAAAATAACCCACAGGCAAGATGAAGATTTCATGAGCATACTCATTCCCTTCCTCCTACTTATAGCTTTGTTCTGGACACTAATTCTTTCTTTGAGGTTTTACATGGACTACTTGATCTCTGCTTATATGTTTAAGGATGCTTTGATGACATTGAGAAGGAAAATGTGGATCTTGGTTGTCGTCTGACTTGTTTTGAGGGTGATATGACCTTGTGATGCTTTAGGTCCATGTGTCCTTGGTTAAGCCTAACACAACCTTTAGTAACCCGAAAACCCTGTTTGCTAAAAATCTTGAAGTTGTTAAGGTTTGCATTTATTTTATGCAACCAGGCTTGATGCAACTAGAAATGCTTGCTACAATGAACAAGTAAACTAGTCAAGCTCGTTATAGCAAGAAATGCTTGATGAGCGAGTGAATGAGCCAAACAAGCTCACTGAGCAAAAGTTTAGGGTCACTATAGCGAGGACCCCCAATGTTGACAAGCGTTCAAAATGATGCAATTCCATTAAGTGACCCTCCTACCCTATAAAAACCCATCCCTAAACTCACAAAACACACTCTAGCACTCACTTTTCTCTTCCATTCTTCTTCTTCCCTAAGTATCCGAAAAGTGAATTTCATGGATTTTGCCAGTTTTGTTCCCTCTTCATCAAGTTTATGGTTTACAACCTTATTAAGCATGATTTTCTCACAACATTCTTCCTCCATGTCATTCCCAATTCAACTCTTAGTAAATTTGTCAAATGTTTCTGGTTTCTATGTACACTTTGCAGTTACCAATGCCATTACTACTCCCTAGAGTCAAGTTGGGGAAACACATTCTTAGTTACCAACAATGAGTGGATTTAAGTTCATGGCCATACTTTTTGACATTATTAGTACTTTCCCAGCATTATGTAAATCGTTTATAAAATTCTAGAATTGATTTATGCCAAATACGTGTTTTCACGATTGTGCTAATTTAAGAAAAATTATTGTTTTTTACAGTTATTATGAAAATGTTATTTTTGAAAGCTCATGGGACTATACTTGTTGTTTGTATGTTTTGGAATTATTATTTTTTAGTTTAGAAAAGGTATGAAACCCAGTTATATATAAATAGCATAAATATTGGATTATCATGAATGTTAGTTTTTAGTCAGGAATTAGTTAGAAACAAAACAGTGAGTTAATGGTTGTATGATCGTTAACCCCAATTACAATAAAGAATCCAATGTGATGTTCGTATTATGGGACCTAGTTAGGTGCCATTCAATTTAGTTATCAGCTTAGTACAATTAATTTATTCAATTCAGTTCTTTCTCCATTAGTTACTATTTATGAATTTATTTAAAATATTATTTTTAGTACAACTATATACTTAAATATTAAAATGTTTTATACAAGTTGCATGTATACTCATGTATTAGGTTCTTATTGTCCCATGTGGTTGTGAGTGGAGACTTACTCACTGAGTTTTGATAAATCTACCCTCTCTTTCCTTGGCTATAGATACAATTATAGGTTTAATTGCACCATATGATCCACCTCAGGAGTGTTGTAGCATCTTTTTGATGAGGTTCGCTTAGGAGTCAAGCTTGTTATAGATTCAAGTTAGTTTTAGTAGTGCTCCAATAATTGTGTATGGAGGATCCTGGACATGCATAGTTTTATGATTATTTATTTTTTTCCTTACAATTATTTTATTAATTATGTTTGGCTAGGGTAGGGATTAGTATTATTCTTATTTGTGTTCAGGATTTACATTTTGGGAATACTCTAGAAATTATTATTTTTAGTTGAAATTGACTTATTTGAGACTGATTTATATTAATTATTTGATGTTTAAGTTAAGCATTGGAATGTAAATACTTTTTATTATATATTTTAGCTAGTCACATTACCATAGGCTTCTGTTAGGCCCAGTTCCTCACATGCCAATCATATTCCTAAATCAGGTCATGATAGACCTCTATTTGTAGTCACTTTAGTCTTAGTTCATCTTTTCACCCTCCTATGACACTCTTGATGTGGCTAGGCCTGTAGATTGATATTATGCCTTTCTTTTATGCTATTTCTGTTTGCTAGTTAGGGGCTCATTTAGTTTCCTTTGTTTATGTTGATCTTATACTTATGTTTAGTTTTGTTATGCTCTATTTTTTTTTCTATAGTGCCAAAGGGGGATAGATATATGGTGGTGAGGATAAGGTTGACACTTGAAGTTACCAATATTCATGATGCAGCATTTTAGAATTCAAAGTATTAATGCATACTTTGTTTTAGACTTAAAAGTAATCATAATATTGTGTTTTGAATATACTAGCCAATGTTGTTTTTTAGTTGAACCAATCCACATTCTTATGGGAGTGAATGCAATCTGCATCTTGTGATATATACTTTTGCTCTTCACCTAGAATGGTTGTCATCATCAAAAGATTTTTTTTATTGGGGGAGGGGTGGTGAATGTTTATGATTCAAGTTTTGATGGTGTCAGATGGTTTGATTTGGATTCAATTTAAAAGATGAAAAAAGATTTGAAGAGAGAGTCAAAAGCTCAATAGTTAGATTTCTAAGCACTTAGGTTCTCTTGTTAAAAGGATTTTCATTTTATAAGATTATTAGCCACTATCTTGGTTAAGTTTCAATTTGGTCCCAAAATTATTTTTTAAACAAGTTCTTTCAAACATAATGATTTTTTATTCTAAAGAAAAACTTTGATTTTAAATGAAAGAATGATTTAAATATTTTTTATGAAGTATTCAAATTAAAGTTGAGCAAATATATGTTTGAAATGAAAGGAAATATTTATGGCCTGTTTAAAAGTGTTTTCATGGTGAAAGATTTATTAAACTATGTTTAAACTTTATTTTTACAAATTTTGGAATACATGTAATTGATTACCATGCAATGTAATCGATTACCATGTTCTTCATTATGCCCTAAATTTAAATTTTGAATTATATAATCAATTACCATAGCTTGTAATCGGTTTTACAATTCTTTACCATTGCCAGAATTTGAATTTTTAATTGTGTAATTGATTACCTCAACCTGTAATCGGTTACCAACCTTGGAAATGTGCAAACAAACATGAGAAACTTTAGTGACCTCATATGGTCAGAAACTCTACAAGGTTTGACAAAAAATGAAAAAAAGATCTTAAAAGCACAAGCCTATGAGGCGGAGAAAGATCAGCAATATCACCAGCAACAACACTGCAAAAGAGGCCCATAGCGGAGAAGACATTGAGAAATATGACCTTCGCTTGAGCCATCATAGTGTTGATCTTGTTAAGGGCAAACATTTGGAAGTCAGAAAGAAGGGCATAAAGCCCCAACCTCATGAAACCATTGTACATCCACATGTATTGGATTCTAGCCTCAGGAGGTTGGTGGCAAACTTGCTTGTCGGCACCAAGGGCTCCAAGGTATAGTGATCCCTTTGTAATGCCTAGATGAGATCACTATTCACCATCGAAGGAGTTCCAAGTACCTTGCTAAACTTATGCAAATACTCCTCACTCATGTTGGATGAAGGCTAAAGAACCTTGGCCTGACCCTATTTGCCCATTTTCTACAAGGGGAAACCACCAACATAAGACCAAGCTTGAAACCCGAAACAAAAAAAAAAAATGGCAAATGCAGAGATAAAATGTCTCTTGTAGTGGTTCCCCTAAGACTACAACCTCCGACGGTGGAACAAACCATGATGCTGTAAAGGAAAAAAAAAAAATCAAAAGCCCCAACCATAAGGCTTCCACGTTAGTACAAAGATGTGCCGCCTTATTTCATGGTGGCACAAGGAAGAGGCACCTTATTGTTTACAAAAACGCATACATGCCAAAGGCGAAAATCTTTCCCATTCCTACAAGGCTACAACAATTTGAAACACAACCAGAGATAAAACAATTGCCATCCTAATCCTACCATTATCTAGTAACCACAAAATAGCAAGTACTTTCCAAGGAAAAGAAAGGCGAGGCAAGAAAAAGACCAAGAAAGCAAAAACAGAGGCAAAAGAAAAAGAACTTACTGAAACTCGAAAGAAAACAAGTCTTCCAATGGTGTCTGGAAAAATGAAGACGCAAGTATGCCCTGATCATGACAAAGGTCATATGATGACAGGTGGTTCACGTATGAGAGCACTAAGAATGGCAAGAACTTGGAAGAAGTGAAAGTACCAAGAGTGTGTCAAGAAGAAGAAATACTGATCGCAAGAAATGATGTGACGCGAAGGGTAGTCATGTCCTTTCAAACCTTGAGTTAGGGGTACAATCGTATAAACAACCCCTTTCAAATTATTACAAAACGTTGCGATTCGCGCACAAACGATTGGTGGCATTTGATGAGAGCAATGTGGCGCTTGAAGATACTCTCGGAAGAAGCCTTGTCAGAAAGTGTTTTGAAAAATGAGATAAGGCATGTCAAGGAAGCCAATCCAAGTTCCGGGAAAACTCTTAGCTCATCAAGAGTCGTGCTAAATCTGAGCTGAAGTTTAGGTAAGAGCCTAATTGAATAGAACTTAAAAGCAAGAAATTTTGTATAAATTTACATCCAATCTTAATTTCTTGGATGCGATGTTAGGGGCACTGCTATGGCCCAACAACTCGTATTGATTCGAGTAACGAAGAAAATCTTGACCTCCAAGCCCAGAACATGAGCCCAATTCTGAGATGGGCAAATTAAAGCATGTCTACCTCAAAAAGCCACTTCCCCGATATCAAAGGAATATGGCAACAAGAGGAAAATTCAAGCATGTAAAAGATATAGATTTCCCAGAAAAAGTAGGCAATCTTTCCCATTTGCTAGAAAATGCTTGAACGCTCTACTGACATAAGCATTGGAGTGCTTGCTGGTACACCACCCATGTTTACTCTCAAGGCTTCAAGGAAGGAGTTCAGCTAGAACATTTCATTCAAATCCCCTGGTAACGTCCATCTAGCTCAATACTATATTACAAATAACTTGTAAAAATTTACTTTACTATGACTCTTATATAGTATAGGATTAAAAATACAAGTCAAAATATTAAAATATATAAAAGAAATAGAGTATTACACTTTTTTTAATTTTTAATCATATACTTATCAAGAAAATTATATTAAAATAATAATCTTTATTAATTATTTAAATTCAATGGGATGACATGTAATTTTTGAATAAGAATGAGGTAGAGTGTATGTAATTTAATCAAATTTCAAAAGTGGTTTGTGTTATTTATCCTAAAAATTATTAGATTAAAGCTTTGAATTAGTTATTGAAATTGTAAGTATAAATTAAACATTCCATAACATTAAAACTAAATCAATTGTATTGTAATTTGTTACAAACTATTCTATAACATACCATAGCATATCATGGATTATCTCTTATAGGAGGGTGCTAGTGACCTTCGTCCTCTCTCATTGTAGTGTTTTTTCTTTTTGGATAAACCTCTTTCATCGTAGTTTTGTGACTTATGCTTTGTTTTCCTTTCTTTGTGGATCAAATAACTAAGGGGAAATTACACTCATTTTCCAAGATATTTAGCGAAATATAACTAACATCCTTCTATTTTTAAAGTTTCCACTCAAAGACTTAGAGTTTTGAAAAATCCTACATCGACCTTCTCTATTAATATTAGTTAGTGATTTTGATGTAGTAGTACACATGTGGATAACACATAATTTTTAATAGTATTATTATAAATATTAAAGACTGATATAACTATTGAATGATTATATTATCATTTTATCAAGTGATAAAAACACACTCTTCCCATGCTAGGGAAAAGAGCAAATAGGAAGATGGTGTACTTTTATTATTTAATAAAATGATAATATATTCATTCAATAGTTATAAATCTTTAATATTTATAACAATGCTATTAAAATATTTTGTGCATATATATATTATTCCGTCATAATTATTTATGGACTAACATTCATAGGGAAGTCGATATAAGATTTTCCAAAACTCAGGATTTAGTGTGTAAAGTTTGAAAATAGAAGGGTGCAAGTTACATTTGTCAAAATTCATGGGAGGTGGATATAATTTTTCCAATAATTAAAGGGATTTTGTTAGTTCAGTGTTTTGACAAAATTAAAACCAAATGTTAAATAATCAAAATACAGGCATAAACCTTTTGAGGTATGAAACATGTTGTTTCACTGTTTGTGAAATTACATTATTTAATGTGGAGAATAACATATATGAAACACGATATATAAACAAAAAAGAAGATTTTATTTTTGGTAAATCCCTAAAAACATGGTTGGTAATGGCGTTTCGTAACCTACCTACTCGTATATCGTGGTCAAATTTAATATGTTAGAGGCATTCGTGGATGGCACTTGCCACTTCTTCATAAAACGCGCCGTACCACCCCTAACATAGGCAATTATCAAAAACAAAGCAATGCCAAGTGTGGGTGCTTGCCATGGATTCATGGTACTCAATTATAGTCAAGTTTCATCTTTTCGTACACCTGTGGATTTTGTGGTTTACGGTAGGACATAAATGAACAAATTTGTTAATTTTGAATTATTAAAATAAGAGTAAATAATAGATGAAGTCCTAAAAAAAATTTATACGATTATTTAGACTCTCAAAAATTAAAATTATGCATGTAATCCCTCAAAATTTTAACAATAGAATACATTAGTCCTTGTATTTATTTGATTATTCAAACACTAATAGAATTGCGCATTGACTTACTAACATAATATTAAATAATACATATGTCATTTGAAGTGGAATAGAGTTTAAAATGACTTATTTTAGTGGTTGAAATTCACAAAATGAGTCATTTAAATATTTATTATAAGTTATAAAGTGATCCATTTTATGCAATTTTAGACACCAAATGAGTATAATTTGTTCCAAAATAATTTTTAGTTTGCTTCTAATATTTTAATACACGTTATCATTGTATTGTGTCACGTGTATAAATCCACTAATGAATAACTAAATAGGGATTAATGTGTCTATTATTTTTAATTTTGAAAGACCATTAGATTAATTTCTTTTCTTGAAGTACTAAATAGTTCAACATAAAAATCTTGGGACAATCATGGTGTTCACTCTTAAAATAAAGAGTTAATATTTATTTTACCCTATAACTTTACACTTGTAAGTCATTTTAGTCTCTAACTTTTAAAATGAATCAAATTAATCCTTAATATTATAAAATGTGAGTCATGTTATTCCCTTAATTCACTTTTATTTAACATTCCATCAATTAAATGATGATGTATAATATTAAGTAATACTTTGACATACTTTATATAATCTAAAATATAATTAAATTTAAAATAACACATTTTAATGCTTAATGCCTAATGAGTAATGAGTATAAAATTAGAGACCAAAATGAGTAATATCTTTAAAATAAAACTAAATTTTACTTTTCAAATAGTCAAAAATATAATAAAACTTAAACAACCCCTCAAAATTGATTTCTATGGAAAATAAATTGCTTAATAAATTAAACATTGTTTAGGCTTTTTTAAATAGAAAGTCAATTTAAAAAATCTCATAAAATGTCATTATTTTAACATAAACGGATAAACACGTTGCCAAATTTGATATAATTTAATTAAAATTAAGTTATTATTTAAAACTATGTTACTCTTGATAAAAAAACTTTTCACATTTCAATTAAACTAAAGCAAATGAATTTTAATAAAATGTAAATAAAACCAGTGATGGATCTAGAAAAATTAAGTGATGGAGACAAAAATAATACATAAAAATAATGAAAATATTTCACATAATTTTTATCTTGATATGGATCAGAATTATAAAATAATGAGAATAAAATAATTATATATCTAAATATTTTTAATGAAAATTTTAGATTCTAGTGAGAGCATGAGTCCCTCTCTCTTGAGTATAGATGCGCCCCTGACATTCTTTATTTTACCAAGGTGGCATGATTCAAGTAATTTACCATGTACTTATTTTGTTAATTGAAGACTTGAATTCGAATTTTTATAAATAAAGAAATAAATAAATGTTAAGAGAATTCATAATAATTCGACTTCTCAACTCGAATCAAATTTAGCTGAAAAAACCTAATAAACTACGCGGACACGTGGGACAGTTGCAAAATCACTCTTTATTATTGACAGCCATGTCAATAATGAAAATTAGCTGAGGAAACCTAATAAACCACTGAATCTGATGGATAACTAGGGTGAAAGGTTGTTCATCAAATTCAATAATAATTTTGACACCCACCTTGCAATACAAATAACATTATATATAGTTATAATTTAACACTTAAAAGAATGAGTGTCCAAATTTATAATTATTAGATATAATAATAGTTCACATTTATCCTTAACATTCATCATATCACGTTTAATGGATGAAAATATCATTAGCCTTAGCTATATAGGAACATGAGACTTTCAAATTCTTTCCTCTCTGACTTATCAACTATCATCATTGTGTCGCTTTCCTAATGATAGGACCAGAGAATAAAGGATGAAGCAACAAACTCGTAATGACTATTCTCACTCCATCCCCTCCACAGCCCCCTCTTGTCTTATGTCCAACCTGTTTGGGCAGTGAAGAGGAACAAAGCACATAGCCTAGCTAAACTCAAACAGACAAACGTGCTGAGGACCCTGCCTAGTTTCCAAGCAATAAACAAAGGAAAAGACCGAAAGATAAAAGGAGAAGAAAACAAACCGACATTCGCAATATCTGCCCATTCACTACGGCAGAAGGGTTCAATGCCACAAATCCAGCAGAGGTTCCACGTGTCCCCTCTTTTCCAAAAGCAAGCCCGATGCTTAAATCTTTCTCATTCAGTCTCTTCACTCTTTCAGACCTCAAGATTATAGGGACTTTTAACCCGTATGTGTTTTTCAATCTCGAGCTCAGAGTCATTCACATTAATAATAAGGATGTCCTCATCCCCGTAAATACTACATTACGGGTAAGGGTCCAGGGCATCATCTCAACTCGGATAGTAGACCCTCCCCCACTCTCTGCCTCCAGGCAAGAGAGCAACAAAATTAAAATACTATTAGAAAAAAACTATAAATCTGTAATATAATATACGGTAATCCTGTTTCTGTCAATATTTTGGATCAAACAAACAATGAAGAAAATATATATATATAAAAAGAAAGGGGGAAAAAACAAACAACAAAGGCTTTCTTACTCTAGCAGAAACGATCACTGTCTGTTTGGTTAGAAGGTGGGATCTCAAAATGCCAAAGCCTACCAACGCCTTTCACCAAGTACTTCCGACACAGAAACTCCTCCGCGTAAACCCTCTCCACCTTCCGATCCACATCGTGCAGGAACACGTGCGTCACACCGGATCCCTTCCTCTCCCTCGCCATCACCGCCACGGAGAACACGGCGGCCATCCTCCCGGCGCCTGCGCGAAGTACCCTCGCGGCGCGTCGATCATAACGAGGTCCCACTCCGTCTCATACACCTCGTCGGGCAGGTTGTGCAGCGCCAGCCGGCAGGCCTCGTTGCCACGTAAGCGGGCCCTTGAAGGGCCGCACGCGGGCTCGGACCGGTAGGAAGATAGCAACCTGTCCGCGTCGCGGAGCTGTGTCCTGTAACGGACCGTGTGGGCCCGGAGGCCCGGCGCGTCCTTGAGGACGGTCTGGACCCACTTTGGGTCCTCCTCAAGGAACAGCGTTGTGCCTCCCGGGTTTAGCGAGGCCCACATGAGGGAGTCGTGGCCGAGCCCGAAGACCAGGAAGTTGCAGGGCCGGCCCAGGGATTTGAGGACGTCGAAGCTGATCTTGATCTCCGAGAGCGATTGTTGCGGGACCACGCGAGATGTTGCGTAGTGGAGTATGGCCCGGAGCTGGATCGTCGTTGGGCTGTAGTCCTCGTGGACTCGGGCTTGGGCCTGGGCCATTCCGCCGAACGCCGGGCACATGAATGACGTGTCGGAGGTTAGAATCATTGTGGCTATGAAGAGTGCGGCTCCGATCAGGCCCACTATGGCCAAGCCCACGAACCACCGTCTCTCTGGCAGAGGATTCCTGTTACTCTTCATTTTTTTATTAATGCAATCCTCTGGTTTTGGTTTTCCTTCCCTTTTTTTTGGGGCGTCTCTCTCTCTCTCTCTAGGTTACATGTAAGTAAGATGTGCAGATTGTGCGCTAGGAGCAATGTGGTAAGGGTGATATGTTTGTATCTGTGTGCGTGTGGACAATGTGAGAGAAGGAGATCACTGAGTATATTTATGTAATAAGAGGAAGGTGAGGAAGGTAGTTTGATTTTGTCAAATGATATGGATGGGAAGGGATTGGGAATGAGTGACTTGGCAGCGCATGCAAGGAATATTAGTGAGTGATGTATTCACAAAAGAAATATTATTTTCTGAAGGGACACAAAAGTAATGCTCATTCACCAAATAGCAGTAACACGAGAGTCTCTTCTACATATATATTATAAAGTAGAGCCTAGCGGCGTGGTGTTGATGAACCGAATGGAGTCGCATTTTATTTTAACATCTAAATTAAATATTTAATTGAGATATTATTATTAAATGTGATAGTGATTTTTTTTATCAATCTATTACATTCAATAATAATAGAGTGAATGTTTCAATTAGACATTATTTTTAGATATTGAAATAATAATATTCTATTCATACTATGTACTTTTTTATATTATTAATAATTTATTGCAACACAACCGATACTGAAATCAAGAAATAATTTAATAATCTTTGATTGAATCACTTTAATTAAAACAATTATGATGAATCAATAATTGGAAAGATTAAAAATGAAAAATTTACCAGAATAAATATCAATAATAATTCAAGTTAAGCAATTAACGAAATAATAAGAAACAGAATTAAATTAACATGACAACGTTAAATTTGTATTAAAATTTTCAAGATGGCATGTGTGACGAAAAAAATTGCATAAAATCATTTCCCACCTACATGAAAATCCAAATTCCTAGAGGGTGGGGTGGCAAATGGCATATGATAGTGGCATTATGGGCTGGGCATTCACTTTCGTGAATCGGAACAGGCCAACAGCGAGGCATATCTTGCTAAGCTCGTGTTGTGTTCGTATTGGGTGCAAAATTCACATTTTTGAATTGCAAAAGTCATGTCGTATTTGGCAACATCCTTTAGGCGGAGGATATTTTGAACCTTGTTGGGCGGTGTGTATCAAATTACCTATCACCACGTTGTCCACTTCAGTGATTGGGGTGTACCACATTTTTTCAGTATGCACTTCCTACCAGAACCACATAGGCACATTTGCCTATCTCATCACTTCACATGAGTAGAAATATCTATAAGAAATATCTTTCCAACCACCAAACCCTGTCACAATTTTAATATAAAATCAAAACTTAATAACTCAAGGTTTTTGAACGATATAATCTTAAACTATGAAATTTATATAATGATTAAAAGTTGAGTGATAAAATTATTTAATTTAAAAAGAATAATAATAAAATTGTCATAATTTAGAGATAATTTTAGTTTCTATAAAATACGGGTCATTTTAATTTTAATATTATACTTTTACTCCTTCTCATTTTAAATTTTGATATCTATAAATATTTTATAATATAAATTTAATCCTTTTCAATATTAGATATTTTCCTTTTGGTTATTATAAATATTTTATTTTTTAAGAATCTTATTTTAATCCTTATAAACATTATCCCCTCACTTTCACTCAATCAAGTTTCTTATTTCATTTCTTTTTCCAAACCATTGGTCCATTTGTGATATGAAAGAAGCATTACTTTTCTTTCAATACTATCCTTATTGTAATTAATTGTGTTATTGCTTACTTTTATTTTTCAAGTGTATCATAATCAAGGTTCATTTATTATTTAATAGGGATAAACTTATTCACTTACATAATTTTTTTACCTCTATCAAGATTCATTTATTATTTTCTTAATATTTGAGTATTTTTGTTTTTGGACAGATAAAGTAAAAGAGAATTCCCTCTCCTCTTTGTCTCTCTCTCCTATCTCAATTTTTCGATTGTTTCTTTGCCATTGTGCCGCCATTTTTTGTTAGACCACTATTTTCTTCATCTTGAAGTCTTTACATTTTAATCAGTTTTGTTTTTTGATTCAATCTTATTTTTATTACCCTTTTTCTTTTCTTTTCCCATTTTGTTTAGATCTACTGCGCCATTGCTCATTCGTCGATCATTTGAGACACTGTTGTAGGTTAGTCTTTTTTTCTAAGTGCTAATTATTATTCGGAATATTAAAAAAATTATTGCAGTTATTTATTTGGTGCCTTTTTCTTCTTTTTTTGTAACATTTTTTTTCAATTCTACTGTTGTAGTCGGTAGTCTCACTTTAAAATTCAATTTTTTTTGAAAAAAAATGTTTTATGGCGAATTGTTTTTGCCATAATATATAATTAAAAAATTCTAAATTAATATTACCAAGGGAAAAATTCTAGTAAGTATAATTTTCATTTTTTAATTCTTTTTAATTTTTTTAAAAACACATTTATGAGGGAAAAATCCATCGGTAATGCAAGAAAAATCAGCCGATAAATGTTTTCACCAATGAATTTTCTATGATTTTTTGGCCTACTTTTCGATGAATTATTTTATGAAAAATCCACCGGTAATCATTATAAGAAAAGCGTGGGATACCTACGATTTTACCGATGGGCTTTCTACGGTACGGCTATCGATTTTTTGGCCATCGATTGATTATTACCAACGGGTTACCGTTTACAATCGGTAATTTTTACGAGTATACGTAGATATAAAAAATAAATAAGTCGGTACAATTAGATTAAATGAATCATGGATGGCGTTAGGAAATTAATATTACAGACGGAAACTTAAAATAATAATAATAAATTATTTATATTACCGACTCACTTATCGACATGTTGTTTTTTTCATAATTGTTTTATTTTACCAAATAATTATTTGACCGACGGTTACCCGTCGTAATAGTTTTAATAATTTTTTTTGTTGGTGCCATTGCGGTTTAATAAGTTACTATTGCTCGCATTTTAATTATTTTTTCATATAATAATTTAATTACCAATTGAAATGATATTAAGTGAAAAATTATAAAATAACCATTAAGTAAATAAAATGATACAATAACAAAACAAAGTATCGTAAATAAAATTAAAAAGAATAAAATGTCAAAAATCTATACAAGGGGTGATAGATGAATGAAGTATCAAAAATAAAAATCTAGCTAAGGTTCTGCGGTTTGGAGCGTCGTGGCGCCATCATCACCATCGACCCAGGAGAGTCATCTGTGGCATCGAAGGGAGAGGAGCCCTCAATGGAGGGAGAGGAATATGTGGGAGCATCTTGCTGGAGCCAAAGAATCCTAAAGCCTGCATATCCCTAAAGAAGACCATAACATCGGCAGTGACCTTCTGCATCTTCACCTCATCTTTTGAACTTGATCTTCTCTTTCTTGGCCTTCTCCCGTTGTCACTCCATGGACAGCTCAGCTGTCAATCTCCCTCAGCTCCACCGTAGCTCGGCCTATTGCCCTCCTGCCTTGAAGAGATGTTCTACTGCCCCATTGCTCCTGGATGAGTTGTGCCTGCTGCACCAGCCTTGGTTTAGAGCATGCACATGCTCCCTCAGGGCGTCATCCTTAGTAGCAAACCCTAGTAGAGGATGGGGATCTATTGTCAGGATAGTATCTCATCGTATATACAACCCTTGTATGGGCCGCCAACCACCTGGGTGCATACATCTTCCAAGTTTAGAGGAGGAAGGACATCAGTCTCGGGCCCAATGTCATCTGGGTCTATACTAGGTCTGCACCTGCTCCCAGATGCCGTGACCGCGATACAAAAGAGAAAAAAAAACATTGTAAACAATAATTTCAAATATAAATGGAAAATGTAATAAAAATAAAGTAAAAAGATAACTAAAGTGAAACTTACATAATTGGCCTTGGAGCGAGGATTTACCCAGACCTTTCCAGAATCCGCTCCACCGCACCTTTCCTGTGTTGGTCTCCAAGAGCTCTCCTTGGGTAGAAGGGAGTTGACTCCTCGACTACATAGATATGCACAAAAAAGTCATAAAAAAATAGTATTTGTCACAATTCAACTGTAATAAGCTAACTTTTAAAGACTTAAAGACTTACTAAGTGCTTTCAAGTACCCTCTCTGTGCTCGAGCTATTGGATGTGTAACAACCTCATTTATTTAGAAATTAATTGGAATTTTATTAATGAAAATTTTAATTTTCAAACAGATATAGTAATGATGAGAATGACTCTATGAACAAACAAAAAATAAAGATCATCCAAGTTTAATATACAATATTCATACATTAAGTTACAAGATAAATACAAGTACAAGCTTCTCCAACAAGCAAACATCATTCTCGGCTAAACCACCAAGGAGAACCAGCATCCTCCATTTTCAAAAGCTCCATGCTTTCATTCAAATGCCAAAAACACTAGCCTAGAGTTATTAAAACTACTAACTTTCTTCACTAAACTTAATCTACACCTCAACACCTACAATTCTAACCGATTACAATTTTAATTCTCTACCAATCTTCACTTTGATATATCACTTTCTCACTGCCTAAGGGAGGTGTGGGGTTTGATTTGGAGTCCATAAACTGAAGAAAAACTCCCTTGGAACACCTTTGATGTATAAAGCTCTAAAGATTTACAAAGTAGGCTTTGTTGTCTTGTTTAATGAAATTTTGTTTCTTGCTGATTTTGATGGTTTAAAATTGATATTTCTGGTTCTATTGTGTGATTACACATATATATAGATGTATTTGCTTTGGTGGATTGGTTTGTTGTTGTGAAAAATTCATTTTTGTGAAAAGAGATTTTGAATCATGCTGCTAGATTTTCGATTTTTGTATAGGCAGCCATTGATTACGAATTTTCTGATGAAATCGTGGGTATTTTCATGAGCTAGAAAAAATATATGTTAAAGCTAACATCATAGGGTAGTTCAAAAATTTTCTTGAGCTCTGTTTTTTACTCCTAGTGCTTTAAAAATATTAAGAACTGAAATGGTATCCATGCCGCTTGGATTATTGGAACTGAAAGCTTGAATTTGTCTAATTTTGTTACCATAGCAAATGATTGAATTTTCCTTTGAAATTTTTAAGAGTGTTGAAACATCTTGAAGTGTAATTGTGATTTTTCTTTTGAATTGATTTAATCATTTGCTAGGGTTAAAAATCATGAATTTTGGGTTCTAAGTTAGGTTAAGTGGTTTCTAGAAGAATTTGTCTAATTTTGTTAACATAGTTAGAGAACTCTTTTTGCTCTAAAATTTTTATGGAACATTGTGGACACATTGAGGTGTTATGGAGAATTTTTGTGGACATGTAATCGGTTGTTTGATATAGAAATAAATCTTGTTACTTGATTAACAATTCTGTTAATGTGCAGGAAATGAACTAAATTCTTGGAATGGAAATAAAATGACTTTTGCCACAAGTATGAGAAGTCTCAATGCATGCTATATTATTTAGAGATTCTTTTATGAGGAATGGATGAAAATTTCATTGTGAATGAACATTTATATGTGACTTGGGCATGCCTTGAGAAAAACTTAATGATGATGATTAAGTATATGTGACAAAAGAGCAAGTAAGAAATTCAATTGTTCATATCCTAACACATGGGGAAAATAGAAACAAGAATTATGTTGGTTAAAAGGGGAAGACAAAAATAAGGACTTACCTAGAGGTATTATGAGTCGGTAGACATATCGGCTAGGAATAGAATTATGTGAGATTCGAAAAAAGGAAAAAATGAAATCTGATTATCACGTATAGGAATGAGCTCACGTCTTGACAATCGGTCTATTGCCCATTGTGGAGTTGTCCACTAGAAATACCACTTAGCATAGATTTAAGTCTTCCCTATGTTATCGAAAAGAGAAAATGCACGGAATTGAATTCTATGGCTACAAAAGAACAATGCACAAATCATTAGTATGGTTGTATTTGACTTTACATGGTGTATATACATTGGTATTGATACATATAATTTTGCATGAAGGTTTCTACATGAATAAGCTTATTGTTTATGTTCTGCATCATATCTGAAGGAGTACCTCCTGAGAATTATATGATATTCTCATCCCTACGGTTGTATTTATTTTACATTACTCAAATTCAGCTGATGTCGTCCTAGTGTTCTTCCTTGACTCTGACAGGAGGTGTGGCACTACGACCCAACACCTGATTCTCTTTATGCTATAACTTATTTGCAGGTTCACACGTGTGTGTTCTTCGATAGTTCTTTCAATGTGTCTGGTTTTACCTTTTGACCCCATTTTCCCCTATGATGGTGTGCCCTCCATAATGCACACCCAACTATATTTGATATCCTGATCGCACCACCAGGACTTCCTCTAGCAGATGCACCCTCCTCATCGTCGTCCTCATACTCGGATCCACTTGAGGGTCTTGATGCCCTTGGTAGAGGCGAGGTCATCATACCAATGGCCAACAGTTTTCTTAGGAGGACTTGAGATCTTCAGGGATTTTTTACTTGTATATAGTAGTAGCATAGTGCTAGGACTTTACTAGCCTACAGACGATTTACCTGTTAGATTTTTAGGTCCGTTTGTATATATATTCGATTTTGTTGGACCTTAATGTTTGAGTAGGCTAGGTTTTAGATGATGGATATGTCTTCTAATCTGGTCTCTAAGTAGTATTGGAAGTGAAATGACTCAACTTACAGTGTGATATGTACAAGTACAAGTTATGTATAAAGTACTTTTATATATACATTTTATTTTCTTTGTAACCTATGAGTTTAATTTACCTTATTCTATTTTCTGTCGACTAATAGGTATTATAGAGAGGAAGTGATACTCTTCTAATTATTATGTTGACATTCGAGTAATACATGATAGTTAGGAGGAGGGTGTTCCAGGATGCAACGACCTGCCTTTTCAGGATGCCTGGTTTGTCCTCCTTTGTCCGACCTGTCCTTGAAGGTCAGGTCGAAAGCCCAATGGCACTACAACTCGCTAAGGGTGGCATCACTCAGCCATGAGCGGTTCATGTGCCCCTTGAGAACATCGTGCATCATGTCTCGCAAGCGCTTGGAGGACCTAATCCTCCAAACCCTCTTAACAGCGGGTTCATGCTTGGGCTTAATATAAAATGTCCTCTGCATGCACAAAAATACAACATATTAATAATCATAACCAGATAATTAAATAATATAAACATATACAAATTAACAAAGGTGAATAGTTCATAGAATTACCTTCCACTCCACCACCATACCTTCCTGACATTAACAGGGATGTCAAGTGAGCCACGGATGGTTATACAACATCTGTATAACCTTTGTGATCCTATGGTAAGCCTCAGGAAACGGGTCAAAACTGTTACAAAAATATAAACATTTTAAATATCATATGCAATGCAAAATTAGAATGTAATAGAATACTTGTACAAGAACTTACCTATCTTTGTTGTTCAGCCTATCTGAGAGCAGACGTTAGGCCCAAGTGACCTACCACGCCCGAGGGCCTCCCATGGGTCCCGGTTTATGACCTACCCGAGGACATAGGAGTATGGTGAGATGGGGCTAGGAGTCGGGAGTGGTAGGGCTGGGAGAGGTCACTACTATGGGTGGGCTGTGACTGGGAATGGAGAGTTAAGGGGCCAGGATACCCAGGAGTAGGCATCATCCTAAAAGGAGGGTGGTCATGGAGGGATTGAGGTGGAGGTGATGGAAAGATGTGCTAGAGGTAGTGGAAGGGACGATCAGAAGTGGTGGGAGGGGTGATGATGGAGATGGTGGGAGGGGTGGTGCCTGGAGGTGGTGGGAGGGGTTGAGGTGGAGGGGTGGTGGGTAAATTGACCTTCCAGGTCGGCCTTTGCCTCTACCAGCCACACTGAAACAATTAAAAGAGAAAAAAAAAAAACATAAATTACATCAGAAAATTCCAAATAATTTCATAACAATATTGCACATAATATTAGACACCTTAGTTATTCTGAAAGTTCAAGGTTGTTTTCATCATCACTTTGTTATTGATCATTATCTGAGTCAACACCATTACTATCACTCAGTTTATCTTCATGACTTCTCATTGTGTGATTCCTTGTACATTCAATTATGTCAACTTCCCTAGTTGTCAACAAAGAGGATATTCAGGATTTGCCTTTAAAGGGGGTTGATTGTAATACTCTAATTTTAAATAAAAAGGTTAGAAAAATTTTTGAACCAAGAAGGGTGCTAGTTACCCTTACTTATTGTTTGGGTCTGAATTTTGCCAAGTTTGGACCCTATATGCCCTTGGAGGGCTATATAATACAACCACTTTCTTGGGACCAAAAGTCCCAGGAATTGTTCTCTAAAGAAAAATAAATTAAAGAGTAATTTTTAATGAATTTTATAAAATCTTTAAATAATTCATTTTTAGCCTAAAAGTTTATAAAATCGTAAGATTTTTCAAATTGAACTAAAACCCAAAAAATTAGATTTTGATTTGTTGGGATTTTGATTTTTCTAATATTTTATTTGAATCCAAATGGGGTAGTTTCTTATTTACATTTATGTTTTAAAGTTAATGGAAATTAACTTAAAATTAAGAAATGTAAATATTCTGAGAGCGCAAGTGTTCATTGAGCGCTGCTTGTAGGGAGTAGTAAGGCGATGTAGTGGATGATTTTATGCTCTCTAGTAAGTGCTGCAATAATCATTGAGTGCTGCAGTCAATAGGTTATAAAACCCCCTCATTTGGTTCAGACCATTCCAAACACGACCCTCACCCCCAAAACACGAAGAACTCGTCTCCCTACCCCTTTCTCACTCCATTTCACTCAATCTAACTCCAATCTTTCACTTCCAAGGCTTTAAGGTAAGAGATTATACTAGTTTTGCTTCCTATTTCCTCTATTCTTCCTTGTTCTTAGGGTTAGATCTTGAGTTTCTCCTTGTTCTTATGTCATAATGTTCTTCCACCATTAATGGGGGTTAGAATAGAGTTATTCTGGGATTGATCTAGAGTTTTATGGCTTTACTAGCAGATAGTGGTGCCATTTCCGCCTTCCAAGGTTTTGTTAGTGTTGTTTTTGTAAATTCTACCCCTCCAAGTGAGTAGGTTCATATCTGTAACTTCTATGTTGTCCATTAGAGCTATTTTCATGAAAATATGATTTATTGTTTGATTTTAGAGACTACTATATAAGAATTTCAAGATTACTGTTGGATTATATATTTTGAACTACTGATTTTAAAGCATGAAACATATTTTAGATAAAACTCATGGGACCATGTTTGTTGAATTGATTTTATATAGAATCGATGATATATGTAACTGTTAGAAACTTGTATGATTATTTCAACGGATTCTGAACTGGTTTATGTATATGATATAGTTTAAACTAGATATGAAGCTTAGAGAATTGAATAGAATTTTGAATGCAAACTTTGCTATTTGAAGCATGATATTGGGTTTTCTAGTTTATGACAAATTTGACAGGTTGAAATGTGTTTTAGATATTGAACTAAATGGTTTTAGAGCCTAATTCTTCATAAGATTCAAAACAGTTGATGGTTACATATTCTGGGCTTTAGAAATCACAAATGTCTACAAAGGGTGATCCCTTGGGTATGATTTCATAACAGTTATGCTAAAGTTAGACTGTGGAATCAGATAGATTAGAGCTCAAGAGAAATAAAAAGGTTTTTAAGGGTTTTCAGATTTATTTACAATAGCTTTAGAGAAACTGTTAATGGTAGTAAATTATTACCCTTGATACCAAGTATGCCAGGCCAAAGATACCAGAGAATGTATTGTCACACTTGACTAGAGATTTATATTCAGAGTTTTGTTATGTCACAAATACCTGTGTAACCAGAGAGATTACTGTTTCTCTAGGAGCTACTATATTATGAGCTTATATAATTTCAAATATGAAAGTTAATTAAGGAAATAGTTTGAGTTTGTAAAATGATGATTTGAATATAGATATATAAAATGTACGTATACTTGATTAGGTATGACTTTTGGATATTATTAATGTTATTATAATTCCATGCATTGTTTCTTGGATGTCCTATGAAAGGGGTTTCAGGTGAGGGTTTACCACTAGTTTTGGTATCAAAACTCACCCCTCTCTTCTTTATTTCCTTTTACATATACAAAAGCGGCTGTGGGTCCTCCTCACCACCATTAACTCGAGCACTAGAATTCCATGGTGAGTTTCACTCAGGTGAAGTGTTTATTGTTTGATCCAAAGTGCTCCAGGACAAATGCAGGCATGATCCTCAACCTAAAGCATGTGTTGTTTTGCATTTGGCATATTATGATTAAATTTTGATTTGTATTTTGATGATTTGAACATTTGGAAACACATATCTTAACTTACATATGTATGAATGATTTTGTGATTTTGGATTGTAAAAGTTTATTACTAGATTTCAGATATGATTATCTTGATTCTAAAGAATGGGTGATTTGTCTGGAAAAATGAAATTATGTTTAAAATAGACTTTTATGAACAGAACATGCATGTAGAGCACAACAGGTCATGAGGCTTACGTGGGAATGAAATTTCTCACATGCCAGTCACGTGCCCAAATCGGGTCGTGACAAGATTGTCCACCTGATAAGTATTTTCAACCTTATCTTCCTTTAATTTTCTATTACTTAAAAAAATTTTACAAAATTTCAACAGCATCTCCCCTTAAATTTAGAGCTTCCGTCTTCAAATATTTCTTTTAATTGGTTTGTAAAAGACATTTAATTAGTCTTCAAGTTTTTTTTAATATGGTTACTTATATTCTTTTGTCCTTAAAAAATTTTTAATAAAATTTTGAGAGTATATCCCTTAAATTGGGAGCTCCCATAATTGGATATTTCAGTCAATTCAACAATAAAAGATATTGTTACAAATATTAACAACATAAAAGATTACTTATAATTCACATAGTCCTAAAAACCGTTCTATTGCGCATCCATTTACAACTCCACAACATGCATCCTGTAATCTCCACAAATACAAAGAATCCAAGGAAATAGTACAAATAAGTCAGGAAGGACCTCTACACCCTTCCCCCTTGTCATGCAATTTCCATTTTCTACAATTCTATCCTTGAAAAAAAAGTCAAATTATCCTACGTACATATTAAACCATATAAATAATAAGAATTTAGTTACTAAATCTCTAGAGTGGAAATTAACAAAATGTGCAAGCTATTTACATCCAACCAAATCCAATCCTGAAATTCCAATATGAAAAACTTATATCTGCACACACTTATATACATAAAATAAGATAAGATAATTAGAATGACAAACTGATCTTAGTCAATAATTACTACCACCCTCAAACAATACTCTTACATTAAGAAAAAAAATAACAATAATTACTCTCTAATGCAATAAAACACAAGTCCTAAACACAACACTATGACCACCTATAAACGAACGGCAAAACTAAGCTAAATAAAAAAACTAAACCGATTAAAGTACTCACCAAATATCCTAGATCACAATGGTGGTCTCTGCGAACAGAGCTCCAATGGCGGCACATGGTGGGAAAGAGGCCACAACAGTGAAGGTTAGAGAGAGTGTGTTAGAAGAGAGAGAGTGTGGGAGATAATGGGGAAGAAGAAGGCGACTTGGCCAACATATTTGCGGGTTACCGACGGGTACGCAAATAAGTGAAATGGTGCATAGTATATTTTCATAATTACCGATGGTATACGACTGTTGCATGGAACACCAAAGGTTGCACGTAATGGAACCAAATTCAAACACCCGTTGGTAAACCCATCGGTAATATTTAATAAAAATTAATTTCAAATTCAAATACTCGTCGGCAAACCTGTTGTTAATATTTAATAAAAATTAATTTTAAAATCAAATAAAATACCCGTCAGTTAGGTACTCGGTAATTTAATAAAAAAATTAATTTAATCAGGACCTTCGGTTATATTTAATAAAAATTAATTACAAAATCAAATTAAATACCTGTTGGTAAGTAATCGGTAATTTAATAAAAAATAAATTAAATAATAGCAAGTCGGTAATATAATGACAAAATAAAAAAATCTAAATTAAATAATCTATCGGTATACCCATTGGTAACAGTTGATAAAAATATAATTAAAAAACAAAATATTATACCTCTCGTTAAACTGCGAAAATAATGCGTGCCATGTAGCGGAATTTAGCGCCATCATTTACCGACAAAGAAACTAACGGTTATTTATATAAATTTGTTTTAATTAGAAAAATACCATAACCCATCGGATATTCCGTTGGTAGCTACTGATGGGGTACCCATCAGGATCCGTGGATTTCTAGTAGTGAATTCCCTCGAAAAATGTTACTGGCGAATTTTTTCCCTTGGTAATAGTTATCAAGGTTGTTACTACCGTGCGTAAAATCTCCGATAACAAATTTTTGCCAAAAAACCTAAAAAATCCCCCATAACTCTGTTTTTCTAGCAATACTCGTCTTTCAAAGGAAAAGAAATTATTCCTTTACCTCCATCTAATCCAAATCAAGCCAAGAAAAATAACCATCAACTCAAAATTGTTGAAATTGAATAGCTTAAGAAATGGAATATAGCTTAAGTAAGAAATAAGGAAATTTATCATAAGTCAGCCTTTGATTTTCTAAGTTAAGATGTGAAATCGTTGAACAAGCCTACTCTATTGATAGGAAGTATTGAAGTATTGGTCTTTTTTTCGATATTATTATTCACCACCAAAATGGGGATGAAAACATAGAATAACAGAACAATAGTCTCAACTACAAAATATTAGTTAAAGTTATGAGACTATGTAATAAAAATACAAAACATCATCAAAACATATAGCCCACCTATACCCTTAATCAATACCAAAACAACTCCTAATAAAATTCACATGAGGAGATTTCCAGTCAAAAATAGCAATATCTGCATAAGGTACAAGCTTGCATCACTCGTCATTGTACCCTATGTGGCCTTCACAATACAAAAATACCTTCCATTATATCCAAATCGCAAGACACCAAATGATAAAATCATTAATCCTATGCAATCAACTAGTGCCACAAGGCAAAATTGAAAACATTGTGATCAGACATTTAAATCCACTCTGATAAAAAAAACTTTTTCATGCCAAAGCCAAAATTCTTGCCACAACATAGCATTACCACTCAGTTGGTCATGCCAAGTAGATATGGAAAACCACACTCGTCATTATTAATTCTTGAAGTATTGGTCTTCTAATGAAGAGTTACTTCAAAGGAGTATAGAAGATAAATTTGATTAGTTGCACATAGGATTAATGCAAGGTGTTGTAAAACCAATGAGTAGAATAATAATGGATGAACCCATCTTAATGGTACTTGGGGACACTAGACTTCTAAACATTAGTAATTATGTACTATCAATGCTTCAATCTAATATGTGTGATGGTCTTGTATATTTCAATGTATATATTGATATTCCTCTATATCTACATAATAGATTAACACCAGAAGCAATAGAGCTTAATATTAAAATGGGAACTAAAAATTGGAAGGAAGAATCTGACTCAATATGTGTTATGCATTGGATATATTGTATAGTATTAAGTACATGCTTCAAGATGAAAGTTAAAAAAAATATATCCTAAAACTGAAACTATAATAATGGAAGCCAGTCTATCTAGGTCAAAGATACTAACCCCTAAAAGAATTAGACATAATCGAATAACCTTGTTAGAAAACTGGGACTTGGAAGACTTAATGTCTCCTCAAAAGCAAGAATCAACAGAGATAGATAGTATAACCAAAGACTCTATAGGCAAGGCAACAATAAGGATGGCAAGGCCACCAAATTTGTATAGAGAAGCCACACAAACCTACCCTTCTAGAATATTAATGGATCTAGGATCAGTATTAGAATCCACGCTCTATTACGACTTAATAGGGGTAGAGTTTTAGCCAAAATCCTCCTTAGACCATATAAAGAAACCAGAATGGAAGTTCAAGAGTAAACCCCTAATAGGTCTCCCACTAGGTCTCAAGTAAAGACTATAAGGAAAGAGTTCAAAATAAATAAAGAAGAAATCATTTAGGATTTATGCCTGAAAAGAAAAAAGAATAAAGAAGATGATACTTTCCACTTTTCCACTTCATTACCATCGAAGGATTAAACTTATGTATATATATGAAGCTCCAACATAAGATTAAATTGAAATTAAAATAGGGAAGAAAAAAGCTAGGAAAATTTTGTCAATAATATGGGATGCAGAAAGTTCAAGCCCCTTCTTCTCGAACTAATTAAGAAAGTTAGAAGACCAACACATAAAGGTCTAAGGAATTTTAAGAAAATTAACAAAAACTTTGAAAACACTCAGCCACCAAAGAGAATAAAAAGAGGAAAGACAAGAAACATAAAAACCTCAAAACGAAACATATTATGCTACAAATGCGGACAATTTGAGCAAATGGCAAGACATTGTAGTATGAAGTAAAAGATTAATAGCTTAGATATAGATGATAAATATAAGCAAAACTTAATTAGCCTCTTGATAGATCGAGATTATAATTTAGAATCAGAATTTGAGTCTAAATCAGAAATAAAACAAATCTACCAAATTTAGGAAGATTCAGATAATGAAAGTATGAAGTTCAAAGAATATGAAGAATGTCTAGGGCCAGGGCCATGCTCTTGTACAAACTATGTAAAATCTATAAATGTAAAGCAAGAGACAAGGTACAAATATTAATAGATGTTATTTGAAAAATTTGATGACGTGGATATGAAGAGACAATACTTGAAAAGACTCCAAGAAATCTTATAAGAAGAGCACAAGAAAAAAACTCCCTTTAAAACATACAAGATGAAAGATGTTATGAAAAAATTTCAAACACAACCAATAAGATGGCTGCAATAGTTGAGTTACAGCCAGAGGCAAAAAATTTAAAGGAAGAAATAAATGGGTTAAAATTTAGAAGTGATAAGAAGTAGAGTAAATAATCAAGGTATAATTACAATCCAAAGACAATGATATACCCAATACAAAAAAGAAGAAAAGACCTAGGAACCTCATAGTCAAAAAGAAATTAAGTATTTGGTTGTCGTTCATAGAGTACAAGTTCAAAAGTGGTATTGTCAAATAAATTTAGTGATAAACAATGAACTAATTATACCAACCATAGCTTTAATAGATTTAGGATCATATATGAACTGTATTATGAAAAAACTATTGAATAATTGAGTAGTGCAATGGCTCAAAACTATCAATTAGGCATAAACTTTCGAAAGCACAAATCTGCAAACATAAGACATGCTTTTGAACCACTTTTATTGTAGCAAAAAATATTAGTGAACTTATCATCCTAGGCACTCCTTTCCTAACATTAATATACCCCTTTAAACACTACAAGAAATACAGTTACCGACGGATTTTATCGACGGATTTTTTCCATCGATATTTCTGCGGATTTACCGTCGGAAATCATGAAAAATAAAGAAAATAATTTTTTCCATACAAAGACCATTACCGCGGATTTATCGACGGAAAATCCATCGAAAAAGTTCGCGCCATTTGGAGCCAATTGTGCACAGCAATTACCGACGAATTTTCCGTAACTAATTATAAAAAAAATTTATTTAAAAAATAATGTTACTGGCGGAAATAATCCGCTGGGAATATTTTAGTAAAAAATATTTTTAAAAAATAATATTATCGGCGGAATTTTTGGCGGAAAAATAAAATAAGAATAAGGTTTCCGCGGAAAATTTCGCCTAATTTGAAATTCCATCGCAAAAAAAGAGAGTTATTATACTCTCATACACTCTCTCTCTCATCACACTCATCAACACATTCACTCTCTCTCTCTCTCTCTCTCTCTCTCTCTCTAGCAACCAAACCAGGAGGAAAAGCAACCCAGGCATTGCCCACGGCGACGTGCTCCCTGGAGCCCCACGACCCGCAGCATCCCGCATGTGACACAGGCGACCGCGAGCGACAGCGGCCCGCGACCTCGCGACGCGCGACGGTGACCCACGATTCAGGCGACTGCGTGACCTGCGAACGGCGAGACGCGACCCGTGACCTCGCTGTGCGACCTCTGCCACCCCGCGACCCAGGCGCGCTCCCGCGACTGCGCGACCCGGACAGCGAGACCACGACCCACGAACGTGACGGTGACCTCCGCGCAACCCCCTGACCCGGAGACCTTGTGCGACCTCCGCTCCGCCACCCCGTGACCCAGGCGCCGCCCCCGCGACCCAGTGACCTCCACGCGCCCCCCCTCCGATTTGCCTCCCCTTCGTTCCGCCACCTCTTCGCCGACCAGCCGTGCGTAGAAGAAGGTAAGCTCCCTCTTTTTGATATTACACTGTCTCATCCAGTCCAAAGCATTGGCTTGCTTGTATGCTTTGTTTCTTGGAATAATTTAGTACCTTGTAATGGAACAATGGAGGCATATGCCTACCTGCATATGCGTGGCAATTTTCCTGGCTTGCTTATTTAGCTGATGTAATTTATATGAATACTAAAACGACGGTTGTGTTGCTGATTTTTGGCGTATATGTAGTAAACTATTTTTTGTGGGAAAATTAATGCTGTTGATTGTTGAAGTTGTAAAAACATTGAGAAATGTTGTGTAAAAACCTATATTTACATGTGGTTAACACCATTTTAAATCAGTGTGGATTTCAATCATGCAAGTATTGAACGTGATGTTAATTAAAAAATAATCTTAACTATTAGTTGAGGTTACTAAAGATCGTTGCTAGTTTGCGGAAAAAACAATGAGCAAATTTCAACAAAAAAGTCAATGTTCTTTTAGATTTGTTAAGTTAATATCCAATTAGATCAACTTTTCTAATCAAGATTTAAGGGTGGTTATTGTTTGTAAAAAATGAGCATCACATATTGTCGATTTTCTTACTAAAATTTTCAGTCATATTCTCATCATTCTTTTCCATATTTACTAGGATCTGATTTTGTTCGAGAGTGTTGAGTCCGCTTGAACATTTCTGGTGGAGCATATAATTCTCTTGTCTTTTTAAGGTAATGTAAGTAATAATTTCTCCTTATTTAATTACATTTGTTGTTAGGATAGAGACTTATGATTTCTAAGATAGAGTTGTAGGAAAATGGGATTGCATGACTGGGGAAGGGCGTAGAGGTCCTTCCCGACTTGTTTGCATTATTTGCTGTGGAGATTGATTGTGTATGTGGAGATTGCAGGATATGCATGTTGTGATGTCATAAGGGGTGTGCTTAGAACGGTTTTAAGATTTTTAAATGTTTGTTTGATTGTATTGTGAATTTTATTTGACTTGGATATATATATATATATATATATATATTGAAAATAATTTTTCTGGATGTCTTAGTTTCAGGGGAGGTTTTGTCAAATTTTTTGTTTAATTTAAAGAGTGGAATATTAATTTAAGGGGAAATGCTGCGAAATTTTGTTACGTTAAGGAGCACAGACTGTTTGATTGTATTGTAAATTTTATTTGATAGATTGATATATGTATATATTGAAATTAATTTTTTTGGGATGTCTTAGTTTCAGGGAGGTTCTTCGAAATTTTTCTTTTTAATTTAAAGAGTGGAATGTTAATCTAAGGGGGAGGTGCCGTCGAAATTTTGTTAAGTTAAAGGGCATAGACTATTTGCTTAAAAGAGTTTTACTTTTAGAAGATGGTTTGTTGAGAGATATTTATAATTAAATAAAATTTTAATTTGGGAAACTTTAAATGAATTTGTTAGGTTAAATTACATATTCAAGAACCATGAGTTCCGCAACAGACTATGGATGTATGACAGGGTGCACCCAGTCAAGGGGGAATCAAACCTGAATTTTATGTGGGAGTTGAAGTTTGTAAGGGTGGCTTGTTAGAGGTACAATTTATGAATGAGGAAAAAGTTAGGTGTCCCTGTGCTAGGTGCAAATGTAGGAATTATTTTGATATGGACACCATTAGGTATCACCTGTATAAGGACGGTTTTATGGCGGATTATTGGGTTTGGACTATGCATGGGGAAGTTGCCACACAAAATTTTGAACATGCTAGTGTTGAAAATACATATGTTGGAGGTAGTTCAAGTAGAGTTAATATTGGTGAGCATGTCATGGGAAATATCAATTGGGAGGATAATTCTAGACGATATGAGGAAATGATTTATGATGCGGTTGGTCCTCAAATTTATGCAGATTATGAACCTTTTTCGCTCCTATTGGAGGCTGGTAAAGCCCCTCTATGGGAAGGGTGTGTACACTTAGAGTTGTCTAGCGGTTAGGATGTTAGCTATAAAGTCCGAAGCTAACCAAAGTCAAAATTCGTTTGACCAGTGGGCAACATTGATGAGTGAGATTTGTCCACAACCTAGTTCTATTCCAAAGGATTTATATCATGCCAAGAAATTAGTTTCAAAACTCGGGCTGAAATAAAAAAAAATAGATTATTGTTTGAAAGGATGCATGTTGTACTACAAAGATGATGCATACCTAACCCAATGCAAATTTTGTGAAAGCCCTAGGTTCAAACCAAAAAGATATGGAAATGGAAGATATAAGGATGTTCCCTATAAAAGAATGCACTATTTGCCCTTAATTCCAAGATTAAAGAGGTTGTATGCTTCAATGAGTTCATCTCATATGAGATGGCACTTTGAGAATAAGAGAAATGATGGTGTCATGACTCACCCTTCCCATGGTGAAGCCTGGAAACACTTTGACCTAACTTATCCTGATTTTGTTGCGGATCCTAGGAATGTTAGGTTAGGGCTTTGTGCAGACGGATTTACTCGAATAATCAGTTTAGCAAACCCTATTCCCCTGGCCTGTGGTTGTTACACCGTACAATCTCCCTCCTGAAATGTGCATGAAAGATCCTTACATGTTTCTAACTTGTATAATCCCTGGCCCAAATAATCCCAAAGCCAAGATTGATATTTACCTCCAACCATTGATTGATGAGCTTAAAGAGTTGTGGTATTCAGGCGTACAAACTTATGATATTTCCACGAAACAAAATTTCTTGCTTAGGGCATCATTGATGTGGACTATCAATGATTTTCCAGCCTATGGAATGTTGTCAGGTTGGATGACGCAGGGAAAATTGGCATGTCCAATCTCTATGGAGGATACAAAGGCATTCACATTGAAACATGGTCGAAAAACTCGTGGTTTGACTTCATTGGAGGTTTTTGGACCTTGATCATGAATTTAGGGGTAAAAAGGACGCGTTTAAAAAGAAGACGGTTGAACATGATGAGCCTCATATGAGGCTAACGGTAATCAAGTTTGGCATAGAGTTAGAGACTTTCCAAAATAATGAATTGGGTAAATCCATATGATTTCCAGGATATAGGATAGATCATAATTGGACCAAACAAAGTATATTTTGGGAGCTGCCTTATTGGGGGATAATCTAGTTCGTCACTGTATTGATGTAATGCATGTGGAAAAAAATGTGTGATGACATCATAAACACTGTGATGGACACGATAAGACTAAGGACAATGTGAAAGCAAGGAAAGATTTGGCAGATTATTATAAGAGACCTGAGTTGAGTTTCCAGAAGTTACCAGATGGCCGTGTGTGCAAGCCGAAGGCGAGTTACGCACTAACCTCTATGAGAAGCAATCTGTGTGTAGGTGGATGCAAGAGTTAAGAATGCCTGACGGTTATGCCTCTAACTTGGGTAGATGCACCAACATTGCACAAGGACAATTTTTTGGCATGAAGAGTCATGATTGTCATGTATTCATGGAATGTTTACTTCCTATTGCATTTAGAGAATTGCCTCTCCCTGTTTGGAAGCCATTGACTGAGTTGAGTCAATATTTTAGAGACCTATGCTCGTCCACTCTGAGGGTTGAAGATCTCTTGATTATGGAGAGAAACATCCCTATAATTCTGTGCAAATTAGAGAATATTTCCTCTTTTCTTTGATTCTATGGAACACTTGCCCATACACTTGGCATACGAAGCACGGGTATGTGGGCCAGTCAATACAGATGGATGTATCCCTTTGAAAGAAATATTGGAAGTTTCAGAGAACTTAAAAAATAAGGCTCAAGTAGAAGGTTCCATATGTGAGGCATATATCTCTAAGGAGACATCTTTCTTTTGTTCATATTACTTTGAGCCACATGTTCAATCTAGACGAACAAGGGTTGGTCAAAATGATGATGGGGGTGAAAGTTCAGGTCAACATACTTTGTCTATATTCAATTAGCCGGACGTGCAGCTGGAAAATTCAAACCCCATTGGCTATCAGAGAGAGAAACATGCTGCGCATTTGCATATCTTAATCAACTATGATGAAGTGCAACCATTTAAAACATAAGTGATATCAATGTATTACTTTCAATTGTTAATTCCTTGACATAAATCAAATCTTATTTTACCTGCAATATTTAATTTACAGGTATTTTGAACAAGTTGATGAGCGACACACCCTTTCACAATTTCCAGCATGGTTCAGATCATTTGTATGTGACCTCACTTTCTAGTAACCATTTGATCCAAAACCATACACATGTTCTAGTTGTCATCTTTTGTGTTGATGTTTGAATTTCAATTATTCATGTAGGTGTTTGATAAAAACAATAATGTTTCATGTCCTTATTTACAAAGTTTGGCTTGGGGTCCTGCTAACAAAGCAACAGTTGGCCAATGTATTATGTGAATGGATATAAGTTTCATACATTTGAATGGGGCCAAGGGAAAGCAACAGACAATAGTGGGGTTTGTGTCAGAGGGAATGCAGGTAGTGGGAGGGTGATTGGTATGGAGTAATCAAACAAATACTGGAGATTGAATATGTGGGTGATGGACCTAAAAAATTGGTAGTGTTGTTCAGTTGTGATTGGTACAACCCAAGACGTCCTGACGGAACACGCATACACAACCAATATAAAATTGCTAAGGTGAATCATATGAAGAGATACGGTATATATGATCCTTTCATTATTGCTCAGAATGCAAGACAGGTATATTATGTATCATACCCTAGTAAGTGTAGAAAGGATTGGAAGATGGTTATGAAAACTAAACCTAGGGGTCGAGTTGAGGTCGAAGAACTACCTAACGATGCTTTTCAAGTGAATGATCCAGTCCCCTCTAGGTAGTCGTTGATACAGGAACATTGCCAAGTTTACATTCCAATTCGGGTGAGGTTGAGATAATTCACTCTTCCAGTGATCAATTAGTGAGTGAACACAACGAAAGCAATGGTAGTGATGAGGAGGACGAGGAAGATGAGTTTGAGGATGATGTTGAGACTGAGAATGATGAAGATAGTCCTCCCTTTCAGATTAAATGTTTTGTATCTACTACTCTCATACTTATTACATCTCTTTATTTTAAATTATCATATTATTTGGTTTATAATACATTGTTGTTTCTTTTTCAGATATGGCACCTAAAGGGAAAAACAAGGGCAAGGGTAAGGGTAAGGGTGTCCCAAATAATCAGACAATCACCCCTCCCACTCAGGCATCTACCACAGCGGCTCACACATCCACTTCTAGCCCTTCCATGCCACCACCCCGTGCCCATCAGGAGTTTACCATGGTCCCTACTCCTAGGCATGTGACCGAGTCGTGCCTTCACCTCCACCACCACCACCACCACGGCAAATCCTCCCCACCCTCACACACGAATCAGAAGGGTGCTGAAAGCGAGGTAGTTGGTGGCTCCGAGGCAAGACAATTAGGACATGGGTCTACAGGGAGCAACGGGTACCGCTTATACATCTTGGTAAGAACAGGTAAGTAATTTAATTGTTCAACTCATGAATCTTGTTGTAATAATTTGAACAATTTCTTGATATATAATAACATTATTTTGTACTATTTGCTATGCAGTTGGCATCCAGCCACACGGGCCATGCATGAGGTGACACACACCATCCAAAAACTGTATGAAAAGTTGAGTCATTTGGCAAGTTGTCGAAGAATGAGAAGTTGCCATTTAATTACAATGAAAATGTGTGATTTACTTTATAAACTACTTTTAATTACCATTTTTTTATTTCCATGTGTATGTCTAGAGCTACTTCATCATCCATCCCAAAGATGAAGATTACATGTTTAAGCTCTTCAAATCCAGGGCAGCTCACAGGCTGCAAGACATGTACATCACCGAGAACGGCAAGACGAGACCCCAAGTGGATAAATCAAGCTAGCCTAGACTATTTGTGGCAATATTGGAGAAGTGAGAAATTTAAAGAGAAGTCTTTGAAGGCTAAGGCGAGTAGAGCGTCACAAAGGGTGGATCTGTTCATTGTGGTGGTTCAGCTACTATCGAGTCTACACGTCGCCAGATGGTTTAGTCATTATTTTAAACCTTTTTTCATGAATCTTGTTAAATTTATATTTTCAGTTACTAATGTCAAAGATGGTCACTCAAAATGCAAGCTAATGAGTTAAAGAGGCCACCCACAGAGAGTGAATTGTTTAGAAAGACTCACACACGCAAGGCAGACAAGACATGGGTTGATACTCGCTCAGAGAATGTTTGGGTATATATGTTCTAAGTACTTATTGTTTGTATATATATTTAATTTATTACTTCATATATTTGATAGATGTTTAATTAATTTTATTTTCTTATAGCATGCGTATGAGCAACGCTATCAGGAGGCTACGACGCGGGAGAGAGAATTGAGTAGGTGAGGAGTGCCCACCGATTGATGGGGACCAACTGGCAAGAGGTAGTCGCGGTCCTTATAAGAACCGCATATATGGCATGGGATCATTTTATGCTAGTAGTTTATCCTTTGCCTCTGTCACTGGCGCATCACAGGCATTGGGTCCAGAAGATGGTGAGGTCCGTGAGCAAGTTCACCTGCTCAATGCGGAACTTCATCGTATGCAAGAGAAGGATGCAGAGAGATAGCGTCAATTTCAGGAGATGCAAAAGAAGATGGAGGACAAGGAAAAAGCCTTGGAGACAGAAATAAGAAAGCAAATAAAGGAGAAGAGATGAGATGAGATTAAGGAAGCAGATGAAGAAAGAGATGGTGTTTTGTGGAAGATGATGCAGGCTGGCTCCTCTGCCCGCCAGACACGATGATGATGATGATGGTGATGGTGATGGTGACGGTGATGTGACGATGATGATAATGCTAGACTTCTCCTGATTTGAATTATTGTTTTTTCTTTATTTCTTATATGTTGAACTATTTATATTTTACTTTGTAGACTTTCTGACAACTTTATCTATTTTACATCTTGGACTATTTATATTTCTTTTGTAGACTCTTGAAAGCTTTATCTATTTTACATCTTGGACTTAAATTTATTGTGTTTTCTATTTATTAAGCATTTTTAATAATTTTTTATTATTAAATATATTTATAATTAACTTTAAATAAAATATAAGCTGGTAAAAATAGGGAACATTAAAATTACAAGCAAAAATAATTTTTTAAAAAGTTATTTATCGACGGAATTTTCCGTTCGGAAAACCCCATTTTTTTAAAAAATGATTTCAGTTTTAAGTTACGGCGAAAAAATCCGCCGCTATATTTTTAAAAAATGTGATTTAAATTAAAATATTATAGATTTTTCCGGTAAATAAAATACTGGAAAATTACGATGGAAAAATCCGGGTAATGAATAGAAATCCATCGATAATATTTTTGATGCTGACAATTCCCTGCGATTTTTGTCGTTCCCATTATCAACGGATTTTTTTCAAAAAACCCGAAAATGGAAATAATTTCGACTGATATTTTTTGCGTACTGGTTACGACTACGTTATTACCGCGACAATATCCGTCGATAATTCGCTAACTCAAAATTCCGTCGATACTACTATAAAATCCATCGGTAAAATCCGTCGTAATAGCACTATTTCTTGTAGTGAAAGTAACAAAATGAGGAATAATTACCCAGGTAATGAATCAAGACATTTGTTTTGAATTTTTAACACTACAAGAAACATGCGAGTTATTGACGAATTTTACCTATAGATTTACAAAAAATGAGAAATCCAAGAAATTTTTTTTTCGTTTTACCATTATCAATTTATTTTCTTGTATAATTCGCGCCAAAATAAAAAAATATGGCGTGCATATTCGACGGAAAAATCCATTGATAATCATTTTTAAAAAAAAAAATTTTTGGGAAATTTATTTTATCGACTAGTTTTTTTGTTAGTAATCATTATTAAAATTTTTATTTTTAAAATAAATATGCCAGCGGATTTTTCCGCCAATAAAAATGATTTTGAGATGTTTTAAAAAAATTAAGAAATTTTTTTTGGGAAGGCGCCTTTTCCATCGTTAGCAAGATATGATTTTGTTAGAGAGCTTTGAATCCGCTTGGAGCATTTTTAGTAAGTAATTGTTTCTCCTTATTTTATTTAGGATAGAGATTTATGATTTCTAAGATAGAATCGTAGGAAATTAGGATTGCATGACTAGGGGAAGGGCGTAGAGGTCATTTCCTAACTTATTTGCATTGTTTGCTATTGAGATTGATTGTGTTTATAGAGATTATGCATGTTGTGATGTTATAAAAGAGTGTACTCTAGAATGATTTTAGGATCATTAAATATTTGTTTGATTTTATTTGACTGGATTGATTATTGAAATTAATTTTTTGGGATGTCTTGGTTTCAAGGGAGGTTCTATCAATTTTTTTTTTTAATTTAAAGAGTGGAATCTTAATTTAAATGGGTGCTACCGAAATTGCAGGGTGGTTATGGCTTGATTTTCGTCTAATAAATTAACCAATGAAAAATGCTTTATGTACATATTTTTGAGTGAACACAACGTTGGAAACTTTTCATCTAAAAGCTTTGTTGGTTACAATCTTTTCTCAACATAAAGTAGTGTTTAATAACTTATTTTGTACCTAAAATAGTTTACGATTAGACTTCTTTTAGAAAGGTTTGAAAAAAATTAAAATCTCTAAACTCCATCGAATTAACTCAAATGTGCAGCCTATATTGTAACATGCACATTCCCCACCTAATTAATTTATTGAAGTTAGAGTTCCTTATTCTAAGACAAGTAGATTTAGGTACGTGTTGAATTAATAAAGGTGAAAAGAAAATAATAGTAACATGGTGGGTAAAATAGACAATCCTCCTAGCAAAGGATAAATTTGAGCAAGGTCGTTCTACCTTTTGTTAGTTGTTTTATGTTTGGTTGTTAGTGGAGGGAAGTGGTGGTGGTAAAAGACTACTCAGATATCATGAAACATTTTGAGAAGAAAAAGAACAAGCAAGTTCATCTTGTAGGGAGAAAAGCACACAAGAAGGGGGTTGAATCGTATTTCACCTTTTCTTTGCCTATTTGTCCTCTAAAAAACTTTAACAAGAACTATCAAGTTATGAACTTGAAGTGCAATGGAAAACATGTTAGTAACTTTAGAAAATGAACTTTTTGAACAAAATATATATTGAACAAAAAAAGAAAATTTTTCCAGAACTGACACACCTAATAAAAATAGATATAGAAATAAAAAGAAAGATGAAGGAAGAAAGATACTCAGGGAGTTTTATACTTGTTCAGCTAATCCTACCTAGATCCAGTTCTCAACAACCGTTGAGTTTCACTAAAATTTTCTCACTCCGAGAAAGAAACAAGGATAATTTTTACAATAGATTTCCCAAGCTCTCACTAGTGACCAGGAGACAACCCCCTATTGTCACAAACTAAGTAGTTATTCACCAGTTTCTTCAAGTTGAACCGAGTAGTCTTTGACTAACCTCTCCAAGCTAACCGTGATCAGTAAACTAACTATTCCTGCTCGTTGCAAGTAGTCTTTGACTAGCTTCTCCAAGCTACCTTACTCCGATCACTGGATCGAGGATATAAAGGTTTGTGTTTGGGTTTGCAACTCAAACTAACCTGCACTCAAGCTTTCTTAAGATTTATAGTGAAGGACTTAGAAATACTTGAATGACTTCTTTCTAGTTATTCTTCCTTGGAAGAACATTTGAACAATAAAGAATGTAGAAAGAAGATTTTATGAACAATGAAATGATTACAAGCAGTAAAGAACTTTACAAGAAGATGAAGGAAAAACTTTGCAGTGTTTCAGCTTTTTTTTCAGCATTGAGTTCTATCTTTTTGAAATCACAGTATCTCTTATTTATAAAGGTCTTGAGAAGATCTCCTAGGGACACGTGTTGATCATTCATTTGTGTCTTAAAAGGAAGTCTAGAAGAATAGCCTCCAGCGTTTAGGCTTGCGTAGAAGCCATTGTAATATATGAGGTTTGTGATGTCCCTTCAGAAGCTACTCTACTTTATGAATCGTGGTTTCTGGAACTTTTCTTCTAGGACCTGGGGTCATTGACCTCAAAGGCAAAAAAGATGATAAGACAAATCTACACTGGGTTTTGACTTTTTCAAACTCAAAATTTGAAATTCAAAATTTTCCCTCCTTTTTCTTATAGAGCACACTGTTTCCCTGTTTGAGCTTTCTAAAGTGTAGTAATATTTCCTTGTTGATTCCTTGAGCTTCTGGTCTTCAATCCAATCCTTATGATTGATTATGCTAATTGAAGATACTGGAACACCTGGTTTTTAGAGTTTTCTTGATATCTTCATTGTAAGCATACTTTCTAATGTCCAGTGCTACTTTCTAAATCTTTATTCTTAGTTTCTTGTAGAATTGATTTCTTTTTCCAATAGTTAGCTATTTTAAGCTTAAGTAAGGATATAATTTTCACTTCCTTTTCAGCTCGTATCTCTTAACATAAGATAAATATGTTTATATATGTAGAGTGAAATTTGTCCTCATTTGAGTAAGCCTTGCTCTTGCTAAATGATAGAACCCGTTTTAATTCTTCAAGAAACTCAAGACAACCATTAGTCATTCTTCAAAGCATTTTTTTTAAATTGGCTTTATTGTCATTCAAAACTCGTTAACGCTTCATGAAAGGGTTTTGGAGCTAACAATCTACCCCGTTTGATGATGATAAACCAATTTAAAGAAAATCTTTTGAAGAGATATTTGAAAGAAATATTACTGAAGTGTAAGCAAGATAAAACATATTCTTTCAACATATCATAGAGAAAGAATTTTAGGAAGATTTTTTCTTAAGGCATGATATGAAAAACGTTTAAGGCCTTAAGTGACTTGAATCATGGTTGTTGTCATTTTTCTTTGAAACGAGGACAGGCTTAATGTTCTTTCTGAAAGGTATTAGAGAAAAGAGTTTAAAGGAAATATCGTTTAAGCCTTGTTCATACAACCATCTTGATTTTTAGTCAAAAGAAAACTCTATGAAGATCCAGGTGCTTGAATAGAAACAAGTAATACTTGTGATATTTCATCTTGATTAATTATGTATTCAACGCATCTTTATCTAAACAAATTTTTTGAAACTGATGCTCAAGGATATATGATAAACGCAACAGATCATTAAAGATTTTCAGAGAAAACATGCTGATGTTTATGTATTTTATGATGCTCAGTGAAACCTTGATATGAACTTTATGAGCAGGATACTATGCAAGTTTTCTGAAGCTCATTTGGGATCAATCCTAAGATAAAGACGAGCAAAAGTCATAGCATATGTACCAAAGCATCCATACATAAGATATTAGAGCATAAAGATGACATGTGTCAGAGCATATAAAACATATATGATTTTCAAACATAACACGAAGAAACAAAGCAACAAAGGCTAAAACAAGTTTTTCAAAAGAATGCTAAAAAACATCTTGAGTGAGCTCCCCTCGCAAGAAAACTCCCTGCCTTTCTTAACACATAAGATTTAAGATTTTCTTCTGTTTTCTTCTCCCTTTTTATCATCAATAAAAAGGAGGTGTGCGAAAACTAGGAACACCATCATCAGCCCTAAGCCTAACTTTATGAAGTATTTCCAACAATAGTGCTTCATGCCTTTGAGACATTGCTTCTAAACTATTCAGCCAGTTGTTGATGAGACGTTGCTCTCGTAATAGTACTTTTACTTCTGTTAAGCTTAGCTTTGTCTCTGTGCTGGTTGGCTTGAAGAGTGCTCACTATATGCTGAAGATGGTTTAGTCATAATCGGATCAAGGTGAGGAGCATCTACTCGAGGTGAGCTCTTCTTAGAAATGTCATCTGCGACTCATTCTTAGAGGATATTTCCCTTTTAGAAGTAGATTCTAAATCAAAACCCTGAACTTGTGTCATTTTCAGTTTGAGGCCATGTAACATTTATAGGTTGAGCCCCCATATTGATAATTATCTCAGGCCTTTTGCTCTCATCGATCTGTCTTTAAGAAAAATCAATTTCCTTTTGCCTCTTCTACCTTCAGTTTGCTGCCATTGCAATTTCCGCATCCCTTATTCTTAAACTCTGCCTTCTTGTGCCAGAAAGCAGGACCAGTTAGTCCCTTTAGGATCCTAAAGGAATTGAAGATGTACTATGTGCCTTCCATATATTCATACTACTCGTTTGCTAGAGGGTAACTCAAGTATTCAAAGACTTTGGTTAACAAAAACCCATAAGGAACATCATCAATTCTTCTTTTCTCTTGAGAAATGGCACTTAGTATGTGATCAAAGATCAATCTAGGCAAGTTTACCTTTCTTTTACATAGTAAACAGAACAGCAACATGCAATCCATGCCTATCAGAGGATGTGTGCTACCTAGTCAAGGAAGCGAGAGAATTTGATCACAATGAAGACTTGTATTAGAAGTCAGAAGGGTTGCAATAATCTCACTAGGATGATACCTAGGAAAGCTAGTGAGACAAGTGGAGACTTTTTGTGGAGACTTAAAGAGTTGTGAACCAGTCTTCTTCTAGGAGCATCTGAGTCCTTCATCACAAGCATTGATGATGTTGGAGCGATCGGCAATGTTAAGCTCTAAGTCAACACATTATATAGGATGTCAGGATAGAGTCTAATACCTGAACCGACTGGAAGCAGAAGGCAGTAACCAACCCAGTGAAGACATGATCAATTATGTTGAGGAAACCTTCTTATCCCTGAAAGGAAAAGACTTCTAGAGAATGAGAACTGAGCGATCAGCTCATGAGTCAGCCTTTTGCCAGGAGCTACTGGCCGTTGGGAGAAATTTTCTTCATAGTGATCTTGATGCATTAGTTCATTAAACATCTGAAGCGTTGCCATAGAGGCAATGCGATGAATAGTGCTTTCCTTCAGCCATTTTGGGGTTGTGTGAAAAAAAATGAAGCTTGAAGAGAATAGAGGTTATGGAAGCAAGAAAAGAGAGGAGATATTTAAAGGGAGAAGATATTCGATAGAAGATGATGGTAAAAGTGGTGGTGTGAGGAGTGAGGGTTATTTAAGTGATGTTACGTAACTGATTGAAGGTAAAACGACGGAGAGAGAAACTCTAAAATGTGAGAATTATCCTGCCTTTTGATCCTTTTTTAGAAAGAATAGTTTTTGACTCTTTGGAATTACTTTCTAAAGAGCTAACTTTCTGAGCTTCACTAGTTCTTTCTGACCTTGCAAACTAAATTCTTCGTTTTAGGCTTCAGCTTGGGAGATATGATGAGAGAGGGAGGGAGTATCCAGAGATGATTTATGCATGAATGCTTATATAGATTTAAAATAAATTAAGTTTAAAAGCTTTTCCAAAACGCAAAAACGATCTTCATCTAATAGCTTTGTGAATATGTCTGACACTTGATTTTCAGCATTCACAAATATTAACTCAACATCACCTTTTTGAATATGATCTCGTATAAAATGATGCTTAACATCAATGTGCTTGGATTTAGAGTGTTGGATATGATTCTTTGCAAGATTAATAACACTAGTATTATCAGAGTAGACAAGGATTTTAGAATACCTCAAGTGATAATTTTTTAGCTGATTCCTTATTCATAGCATCTTGGTGCAATAACTTGTGGCAGCTACATACTCAGCCTAACAGTAGAGAAAGAAATTGTGTTATGCTTCTTGCATGACTATGTGATTAGGCTTTCTCTCTCAACTCTATCTCCAAAAAAGTTAGTATCACAGAAACCTACAATATCACAAGAAGTACCTTTCTTGTACCACAAACTAAGATTAGTAGCACCTGAGATATGGAAGGATTCTTTTGATAGCATTTAAGTGTGATTGCTTTGGGTTATATTGAAATCTAGCACAAATTCTCACACTTAATTGAATATCTGGTCTACTAGCTGTAAGATAGTAGTGAATCAATCATTCCATGATAATTACTTTCTAATACTTTTCACCATTCTCATCATCATCAATAATTTAAGATGGATGCATGGGGGTACTCATTGGTTTTGCTTGATCTATATTAAAATTCAATAGTTCTTTTGCATATTTTTCTTAATGGATTAGAATCCCTTCCTTTTGCTGTTTTATTTGCAAACCCAGGAAGAACTTGAGTTCACTCATCATGCTCATCTTAAATTCACTCTGCATTAATTTTGAAAACTTTCATAGAGAGAATGATTAGAAGCGCCAAATATAATGTCTTCAACATATATTTGAACAACTAGAAAGTTATTATTTTGTTTAAGAGTAAAAAAAATAGTATCAACTTTACCTCTATTGAACCCATTCTTCAACAAGAAGGTACTCAGTCTATTATACTAAGCTTAAGGAGCTTGTTTAAGACCATAGAGAGCCTTTGTTAGCTTGAAGACATGGTTGGGAAGATCTTTATTCTCAAAACTAGGAGGAGTTTTACATATACTTCCTCAGAGGAATCCATTATGAAATACAGACTTAACATCCATTTGGTAGAGAGTGAATCTCTTGTAGGCAGCAAAAACAAGTAACATTCTAATAGCTTCATGCGTAGCTCCTGGTACAAAGATTTCACCATAATCAATTCCCTTTTATTGATTATAATAACCTTGTGCAACCAATCTTGTTTTGTTTCTTATAACATTACCGGCTTCATCAGGCTTATTCCTAAACACCTATTTTGTACTTATGATTATCTTTGCTTTTGGTCTTTTAACTATAGTCCAAACTTTATTTTTTGAACTGATCCAGTTCTTCTTGCATAGCATCCACCCAACTTTGATCATTTAAAGTTTTTTCAATGCATTCAGGTTCAATGGTGGAGATGAAAGTGAGTTTGACACATTTCTAAGAGATGATCTGGTTCCTTGAAAATGTCTCCAAGAAACTGTTTTGTGATACTGCCTTTAAATCAGAAACTTCTTTGTAGTTTCTATGACCATGAGGTTCTTCAGCTTCTTCTTCGTCTTTAGATTGCTCTTCTTGGTGTTCAGAAATATTACTTTCTAACTTCTTGGGAGACTTGAGCAGGTATTCTAAAGTACTTGTGTTCTAGAGCTTACTTTTTGATGCTTCGTCTTTCATCATCTTACTATCAGAAGTGCCTTTTGAATTCATCTTTTCAAAGCTTTCTTCTAGATCTTCAAGATCATCAGCAATGTCCTTCTTCAGCTATTTGAACTTAATATGTATGGTTTCTTCTATGCATAGTGTTCTTTTGTTATATACCCTGTAAGCTTTAAAAATAGAAGAGTAGCCTAAAAAGATACGATCATTAGACTTTAGATCAAACTTTGCAAGTTTGTCCCTGGTGAAAAGAATAAAACATGATGAATAGAAAATATGAAAATATGATATATCGGGTTTTCTACCCTTCCATAGCTCATAAGGAGTTTTCTTGAGGATCGTCCTTAGAAAGATTCTATTTTGTATATAGCAAGATGTGTTTACAGCCTTACCCAAAAACCTTTTGATAAACCATTTTCTAAAAGTATAGTTCTGGCCATTTTTCTAAGCTTCTATTTTTCCTTTCAGCTACCCCATTTTATTGAGGAGTCCTAGGAGCAGAAAACTCATGAAGAATGCCATGTTTTTTCACAAAGCTCTTTAAAAACATGATTTTCAAAGTCTCTACCATGATCAGATCTATAGATGATTTGGGAATCTTTTTCAATACAAACATGTTTTGCAAAAGCTTTGAGTCTTTCAATCACCTCATCCTTAGAAGGTAGAAAGTTAACCCATGTAAATCTAGAGTGGTCATCCACGTTATAAGGCAATATATCTTTCCTTCTTAAAATAGATAGTATAGGAAACTTTCCTTTTATCTTTCTTGAAGAAAGTTGATTTTCCTTTTTCATCAAACTCTTTCTCATATCCTAATCCAGTCTTTTGAAAGTATAGTCATTGACCTCCAAGCATTAGGTCAAGATTCCTTAATCCATTTATCATTTTTTCTAGGTCAGATTTAACTAGCTTTGAAGTTCTTTCAAGCTTAAAATGACTTTCTGAGTGTGTTCATCTTTATTTTTAGCTTCAGAATTTTACATTTAAGACTTTGTTTTCTCGTTTCAGTTCTTTTCCAAGCCTTAGATTCTCAACTTTTGTCTTGGCCATTTTAAGTTCCAAAATAATTTTCTTATGTTCTTTTTTTAGATAGTATGAAGAAAGAGTTTGAGAATCTTCAAGTTCTTCATAGAGAGATAAAAGAGTATCGTAGGAATTTACCTTGGATTCACTCTCTGATGAGTATCCTACCATGAAACATAGGTTAGTAAAAATCCATTTCCTCCTGATCTTCTAATTCTTCCTTATCTTCTTCAATTCGCTCCAAGTAGCTATCATGCATTTCTTCTTGGGTACAAACCTCTTCTGTCGTCCTTTAAGTTTAGGACAATCTGGCCTGAAATGTCCTTTCTCCCCAAGTGATAGCAGATGACACTTTCAAACTTCAGTTTTCCTTTTTTATTCTATTTGAAGTTGATGTCTCTTCTTTCTTTATTTTCCTCTCCAACTTTGGACATTTTCCCTACAAGCATGGAGAACTCATTTCCATCTTCTCCTTTGACTCATCATCAATCTCATCATCCTCATTAGAGGTTTCAACAACTTTTATTGCCTTAGCTTTATTTGTTTTTTGATAGGATGTTTTCAGAGCCATAGACTTGCTCTTTTGGATTCACCATGCATTTCAGAGAGCACAACTTCATGGGTTTTAAGTGATCTAATGAGTGCATCTAAGCTAAGTGTTTGAAGGTCCTTTGCCTCAATAATGGCTGTGACCTTGGACATCCATTTGGCAGGGAAGTTTCTTAAGATTTTTCTAACCATTTCAAAGTTATTGTATCTCTTGCCTAGACCCTTTAGTTAGTTTATGATATGCATAAACCTTGTGTTCATTTCTTCATCAATGTTTTCCCAATCTGTCATTTTAAACATTTCATATTGATGAACCAGCATCCTGATCTTGGTTTCTTTAACTTGATCAGTGCCCTCGTGTAGCATATGCAGTCGGTCCCAAATTTCTTTTGCCGCGTCACAAGGAATAATTTTATCATATTCAGCTTTGCTTAGTGCACACATGAGTAGGTACGTAGCTTTTGAGTTCAGTTGAACTCTGGTTTTTTGTTGCTCTATCCACCTACTTCGGGGCATTTCTTTAGATGTTAAGGGTGCATCATTTGTTCCTGGACCTTCCTCCCTAAGAACATAATCTCCTTCTTGAATAATCTTCCACAAGTCAAGACTTGTGTATTTTATGAATAACTCCATTCTATTCCTCCAGGTAGGCATATCTCCACTGTAAAAAAATGGCAATATATTTATGGAGTGTCTTTCAGCTATGTGAATATTTTGTGCCATTTGTCCCTTGAATCTTTGTCCTCTGCAATTGTTAGAGTGGTCAGCCCCTTAGAGGCCAAGCTCTGAACTACTTATACGTAGAAAAGCACACGAGAAGGGAGGTTGAATCGTGTTTCACCTTTTCCTTGCCTATTTGTCCTCTGTAAAACTTTACCAAGAACTATCAAGTTATGAACTTAAAGTGCAGCAGAAAACAACATTAGTAACTTTAGAAAGTGAACTTTTTGAATAAAATATGTAGTGAACGAAAGAAGGAAAATTTTCCAAAACTGACCCAATTAATAAAAACAGATATAGAAATAAAAAGAGAGATGAAGGAAGAAAGAGATACCGCATAAGAATTTTTATCCTGGTTCAACCAATTCTGCCTACATCTAGTTCTCAACAATCGTTGAGTTTCACTAAACCTTTCTCACTCCTAGAAAGAAACAAGGATTGTCTTTACAATAGTCTTTCCAAGCTCTCACCTGACTAGTAAAAAACCCTCCTGTCGCAAACCAAGTAGTTATCCCAGCCTCTTCAAGCTAAACTAAGTAGTCTTTGACTAGGCTTTCCTTGTCGATGAATATAGTATGTACTTAATTTGGTTAATTTTCATTAAGATTGATATTAATTTTGTTAAATACATACACTAATATTAATGCGTTATTGTAATTTGCAGGTGATAACTAGAAGGGAAGGTGCTCATCTTTGCTAATTGTTGATGATTCATGTCTATTATGTTTTGGAATTATATTTTGTATGCACCATACTTACTTTATGGGAGCATAACATATGTACTTTAGATTGATATGATTTCATTTCTTTGTAATATTGATACCTACAACTTTATGACTTATTTTACTTTTAATATAATTGGAGTCATTTTTTTTACATGATTGTTATTCTTATATTTATAAATTTAATTAAATACATAAATGGAATTCCAAATTTTAATTTTTTGTACCCACAAAAAAAATCATTACAAGCTATACCCATGGAAAATATAAAATCAATAAAAGTGTGATTATAAGCTATATCCACGGAAAAGTTAAATTCAACAAAAGTGTGGCTATAATCTATACCCACAAAAAATTAAAAACTAATAAAAGTATAGCTATAAGTTATACCCATGGAAAAAAAAGACCTTTGCTCCAAAGTATATAATGACAAAATTGTTTTTGTAGATAATTACCTTGTGATTTTTTGTGATGGTTTTTAGTTCTGTCACTAAAACCTATAGTAACACAATGAAATTTGTAGGTATAAGTCAAGACATTTTCTAATGGTAATGGGTACCGTCACTATATATTATACTGATGGCCAAAAAAATCATAGGTAAAGGCATTGCATAAATGATAGAAGTAGACATCAGTGGGTATAAGTTTTTGAGGCTATACCCACGGTTTTTATACTTTTACCTATGATTTTTTGTTGTCACTATATGGTAATTTTCTTGTAGTGCTTCTTCTAGCATATTCAAGAGCACTTTCCACCCTTGAAACTTGAAAACCTCCTTCAATAGAGGAACATAAGAGAATTATGTGATGTTGAAACTTCTTCATGTGGCTATCTTATTCAACCCGATAAATTTTCAAACTTCCCTTGAAGTTCAGGGTTAGTGTACGTAAGGGGAGCTCAGAAACAACTTGTGCTTCATAGTTCAACATTTGCAGAGTTTAATGATGGAGACAAAAATAATGGAATATGGAATATGAAAATGATTCTCTCTAGCATTTTTATCAAGCTTGATTCTGATGCATTCTGTAACTTTCTAAACATTTTTTGAAGGATGCTTTGAGCATGTTAAGAGATTTTTAGAGGATTTCTTCTCAGTTTAACTCAGTGATCTTTTAGAAACATGAATGTGTGAAGTTATTCATGCTCAGAAACTTAGCATATGCATAAGATTTCTAATGTAGTAAAAATGATCTTTACCTGGAGGTTTTGTAAAGACATCAGGTACTTGATCTTTAGTTTTGATAAAACTTAGCTCAATATTACCTTTCTGCATATGATCTCTTATGAAATGATGTTTGATATCTATATGATTGGATCTTGAATGCTAAATGGGATTTTTAACAAGATTTATTGCACTTGTATTGTCACACAAAATTGGGATCTTGGAATACCTCAAGTTGATGTCTTCAAGTTGAGTTTTGATCCATAACATTTGTACACAATAATTTGCAATAGAAACATATTCTGCTTCAGTAGTTGAAAGAGCATTTGTAGTCTGCTTCTTGGAAGACCCTGATTAGACAATCACCAAAGAAACAACAACATCCACTAGTACTTTTTTCTCTAATCTACTCTAGCAAACTTAGCATCATAGTAACTTACAGCATCAGAGGAAGTACGTTCCTCATACCAAAGACCAAGATTAGTAGTACCAATAAAATATCTAAAGATTCTTTTTATAGCAATTAAGTGTAATTATCTTGGATTAGATTGATATCTAGCATATATTCTCATAATTAAATATCAGGCTTACTACCAGTTAGGTAGAGAACAGATCCAATTATACCTCTGGAATGCTTTAGAAACCTTTTCATCATTTTCATCAGCATCAATTACTTGAGAAGGATGCATAGGAATGCTCACAGGCTTTGCTTAATTCATATTGAATCTTTTGAGAAGATCCTTAGTATATTTCTATTGATGTATAAGAATCTTATTCTTTTCTTACTTGATTTGATGTCCCAAGAAGAACTTCAATTATCCCATCATACTCATCTCAAACACGCCTTGCATTTTCTTAGAGAAATTCTTGCATAGAGAGCAATTAATAGCTCCAAACTATCAAAAAGTTTTCTTTTGATGAAATATAAAAGAGTTATGTCAACATTACCTCTTTAAGCCTATTTTCAAGTAAAAAGGAACTCAATCTATCATACCAAGGTCTTGGAACTTGTCTGAAGCCATAAAATGTCTTTGTTAACTTGGACACATGATTTGGAAAGGATTTATTCTCAAAGCCTGGAGATTGCTTTACATGCACTTTTCATATCCATTTGATAGAGAATGAAGCTTAGAGCAAATGCTAAGGGCATTCTGATAGCTTTTAGTTTTGTTACAGGTGCAAAAGTTTCATCGTATTCAGTTCCTTTGTGTTGATTGTATCCTTAAGCGACCAATCTAGCTTTGTTTCAGATGGTTTTCCCTCCTTCATCAAATTTATTTCTGAATACCCATTTTTTTCAAAAAATAGATTTTCCTTTAGGCTTCTTAATTAGAGTCCACACCTTACTTTATTCAAATTGATCCAGTTATTCTTGCATGGTAGAGTTCCATGTTTCTATAGGTGAAGTAAAAAATGCATAAGAAAGGAGTTGAATTATGCTCCTCAAAAAACTTTACTTTCTAAAACTTTAAACAAAGTCTATCAAGTTTAAAAAATTTGAAGGCAATGGAAAACACAAGTTAAATAACTTTAGAAAGTCACTTTCTGAAGTATCCAGGAAAAACAAAGCAAGTTCAAAAAATTGTGAAAATAGTTTTAATGTAATACACAAAACAAATTATATGAGTTTAAAGGATGAGAATGTCACTCTAAAGATTTATACTGATTCAACCAAGCTTCCTTACATCTAGTCCTCAACCAATATTATTGAGAGCTCCACTAAATCCTTTTCTCTTACAAGAAAAACACCAAAATAGTCTTTCTCTAGCTTTCTCAACCTAAACTTAGTGAGCAGTTATAATTGACCCTCACTAACAAGTAGTTTTCCTCTTAGCCTCTCCAAGCCATCTCACAATAATCACTACTAGATCAAGATACAATAAAAGTTGAAGGTTTTGGTGTTGCACTCAAATCTTCACTCAAGTTTCCTAAAATATGCAAATGGTGTAAGGAAATAACTTGAGAGGCTTCTTATTTACTTCTTACAAAAGAATGTTTGCTAATTGATACTAGAAAGAAGATTTTTCACTTCAAAAATTGAAAATGATTAAGAATTTGACTTCAAAATGTTGAAAGGCTGGTTTGAATAATTTAAGCGCAAAAAGCTCCTTTCAGCTTGAATAAGAGTTACTTTTATACTTGAAATTTGAATAAGACCATTAGTCCTTGATTTTTTCTCCATCTTACACGTGTTGAAACAGTTATTGTGTCCTAAGAATAGTCTTCTAGAGACTTGAGCTGAGCTGTGTCAATGATAGCTGTCATAGTACAAAAATGTTGTCCTTTGGCACTAAGTATACTTCATAAGCTCTATTCTTTCAAGCTTTAGTAGTTTCTGAACTTCTTAGCTTGTAGAAACTTCATCAAGGATGTTGATCTTTTAAGCATAAAGCCAATAAGTCTGAAGTAACAATTTTTTGAGGCTATATCTTTATTAAACTTCAAATGTCTTTAGTTTCTGATGAGTGAGTGTAGTTTCTGATTATGCTTCAGTTTCTGATGGCACTTTTACACTTTCTAAGCTCTTCAAACTCATGCAGAGTTTCTTCCAAGAGTAGATGTTTGTCTCCAAAGAGATCTGGACACTTCAATTATTGAGCATGAGCAAATTTGTTAGAGGTGTGAATGATTCAATCACAAAACTTTTTGATGTATCAAAATAGTTTTTGATGTACTAGATACATTTTCTGATGCTCTATGTTACTTAGTTATTTTCATACTTTAAGAATTTATGAACACTTTTAATGAGTCTTATATCATGGTGGATCATGATAGTATGGAAAATAATATTAAGAAATTGATTACATATACTATGAGAAATTTCCTATTTGTCAATCAAGAAACTCATATAAACCATTAGTCTTTTCTATAAAATATTTTAAGAAAATTTGCTTTGTTGTCACTCAAATAAACCATTAGTCCTTTCTATAAAATATTTTGAGAAAACCTTTTAGAGAACAATGAAAGAATATTTCTTCAAGGTTCAGAAACTTGAAGAATCTTTCTTTTTGAAATTGAGTCAAAATTTTACTTACAACTTAGGCATTCAAAAAGTGAGCCTTCTTGAAGCTTCCTATTGCGAATTAAAATTTTAGTAAGTTTCTCATAACCACATAACATAAATTGAAACTTACAAGTTATGTTAGATGTGATAATACTCAAAGATAAAATCATGTAAGTAAAGATATGGTTTTGAACACAATTTATCCAAGTCTTTGAGCATAGAAATAGTAGTTTCCATTTCATTAAAAAGATAGGTATGATGTATAAAGAAATGTGATAAAGATATATAGTCATGAAAGATAAAAACTTCAAAACAGAATAATAGAAAGTAGTAAAACAAAAAAAAAGTTATGTTATACAAGTATGATGCTCTTTCTGAAGCTTCCCCTCAAAACATGACTCTCTACTTGTAAAAAAAATTTCTTCATAATTCTCCCTTTTTGTCATATGCAAAGGGAGTGCATAAGTCCATATCATCATTGGCTACCATTCTTAAGATCCTTGAGCTCAAGCAGAATCTATAGCAATAGGTCTTCAGGACTTCTCATTTGTGCTCCAAGATCCCTATTTGTGGCTTTAACTCAGTCCATTCTTGTAGCTAAATCTTTTTTATTATGCAGGAAGAATTGAGTCTCGACAAGATATGTTGATATGTTAACAGGTTTAGCTTCTAAGTCTGCCTCTTCATCAGTCAGATTTAGTGGACAGGATCACCAAAGCCTTAAGGTGTCTAAGGAACTTCTATCTCAACTTTAGCATTTGGCTCTGTAGTTCCTAAAGAGTCATCTTCTAAGGGTTTAATTCTAATGGAGGGTTCTGGTTAAAGTTTTCTTTTTAACATAGGAGTAGAACAAGGTTCTTTAGGTTCTTTAGGTCCTCAATAGTTGGTCCTAAAGCAGTTGAGAGCTCAATCATGTAGAGATTTAGATCTTCTATCCTTTCCTCCTCAACATGAGAAGTATCTTATTCCAAGCCCTTAAAGGGATATTTGAGGATTTCACTTAGAGTAATTTGATCATTATTAGCTTTAGAAGATGATTTTTCAGTTTCCCTTGATTGTTGTATGGCTTTCTATGTTTTAGTGGTAGTTGCTATTGCAGGTTATGGAGCATTTTCTAATAGGTTTGAAGCTGTTTCTAGCAGGCTTTGCTCCAGGTGAAGAAACTAAGATTAGAAAGGTTGTGTAACCAAATTGCTGAGAGGTTACCCTTGGTGTTGGCTTTTGAATTGCCACAAAAGGTTTAGAAACCACAGTAGCTTGACCTTTGTTAGAGCTCTGAACCCCTTTTGCCATATGAAGTTTCTAAGCATCTTCCATCTTCCTTTTCTCTTAAAGTATTCTGCTTTCTCTAAGAGCTTACTCTGTCTCATCCTTATTAGAAAAGCCATAATCTTCATATTCTTAAGCAATCCTTGTTCTTTTTGTAGCCAATTGCTCATTCAAGATGAGTGAGCCTCTAAAGGTTCTCCTAGGGAGTTCTTTGTAGGTTGAAAAATGTACGAGAAATGGGGTTGAATCGTACTTTAACTTTTCTTTCCCTTTTGATTATAAAAAGCTTAAAAAAAAACTATTAAGTATGAGCTTAAAGTGCAATGGAAATAGCATCAGTAAGTGTCAGAAAGTAACTTTCTGAGCTAAAACAAATGCAATAAATGCAAGACTAAATAAGCTTATTAGAGAAATAAATACAATAAGCACAAAGCAAACATAAAGGAGATTTAGAGAGAGAGAAAAAATACTGCACAAGATTTTTTATACCTGTTCGGCTAATCTATTTACATCCAATTCTCAACAACCTTGAGTTCCACTAAAAACCCTTTCTAATCCCTGAGAAAGTTAGATAGTCTTTCTATGGCCTTCTCAAGCTATCTCCATGTGACCAAACTCACTCTCCTGTCACTTACAAGTAATATTTGCTTAGCCTCTTCAAGCTAACTCAGCGTGACCAGTTACTCACTCTACTATCACTTTCAAGCAGTCTTTGACTAGCCTCTTCAAGCTATCTCACAACAATCACTACCAGATCGAGTAACAAAGGTTATGTTTAGGTTGGATCACTCAAACTATCAAATACTCAAATTTTCTCAAAATAAACAATATTAAAGCTAAAACCTTGAATGACTTTTTTCTATCTATTCTTCCGAGGGAAAAAATGTTATCTAATGAGAACGTAGAAAGAAGATTTTTACAAAGATGAAATTGATTACAAGCTGTAATAGTTTTACAAATATGAGAGGAAATTTCTTAGGTTTCTGCATAGTATGTTAAGCAAAAGTTCTTTCTTTGTAAGCACAAATTTTCCTTTTATACTTGATCTTCATTTATGACCGTTGTCCTCAATCTATTTTTCTAATGACATGTATTGATCTTCTTTTTGTGTCTTGGAAAAGAAGTCTAAAAGAGTAGCTCTGCGTGTCAGAGTTACTTTTTATAGTTGCAGAAGCCGTTGTATAGTAAAGGTTTCTCAGTCCACCTTTAGAAACTACTTTTTGCTTTCTAAATGAGGTTTTTGAACTTTTCTTTCTAGAAGCTAGGGCAGTTGACCAAGTTCAAAAGAGATGTCACTATAGTCTCAAACTGAGTTTGACTTTAAATTTGAATTTTAAATTTTTCCTCCCATTCTTGTAAAGTGAACCGTTTAAACTAAACATACTTTCTGAAGTACTTTCTAGTTTTGGACAATCCTTTTGACCTCCCGTTCTTCAATTAGAGCTTGTTGTAAGAAAATGATCACGATCATGATGATTTGAAGTCATAGCATAGCTTTTGAAGATCTAAACCTTGGTTTCTTGTTCTTAATAATTTTCTTTCATGCGTTGAGCATAAAACATGCATTTCACGATTTAATTTCACTTTCTAAGTTCTAAATCTCTTGAAATGAGATTAAACATGTTTGCACATATCATCGTGAGATATTCTCATTTTAAGAACAAGTATACTAACGTGAATAGTCTTGTTTGGTGCTTCAAGAACTCAAGTAACAGATTAGTCATTCTTCAAAATGTTTTCATGAAATTGGTTTTGTTATCACTCAAAATATTAAGCATTGAAGCTTTCTAAAGGGTTCTGGAGCTAATATTCTTGTCTTGTGATAGGGTGTTTCTCAAGCTTCCCTTATGGTTGTTCATTCTCTGATGGTTGCACTTCACTTTATAAAGCATTTTTAATCGTCTTTTGCCTCTTATCTTTTTTGTGCTTGGTTCTTCTCTCCATTCTTATTGGTTCTTCTTTAGATTGTATTTCTTCTTAATCTTCTCCTCACTTTTTGAAGGAAAGACCACTTTTCTCTTCCTTTTTCCTTATTCTTTCTTCTCTATTTTTTTCTTAACTTCCTTTTTCTTCTCTTGTTTCTTTCCTTTTGGGACTCTTCCTTTTTCCTTTAGCTAAAGGCTCAAAAGAGTTTATGGTAAACTCTATTCCTGCCATATATTCAAACTATTCATCAGCCAAAGGATATCCAAGCCGTTGGAATATCCTTGTCAATAGCATACCATATGGAATAACAATTATTATTATCAATATATCTGTACTTCCTAATCTAGGGAGTATGGTAAATTGAACCATAGAAAATACCACCCTAGCTTTGGAATTAACCAGCTGTATTGGTATCTCTAATCTTATGGATTCTAGAATTTGTCAGAGTCTAAGACATATCACCTTTATTAACTCTAATTGTGTGATGCCATACATCATAAAGTATACAAGTAATCCTATCATAACGTGCCTTGATAGTTTCTACCATTTCAAAAGGTGTGATAAAACATGCTTTCTAATGATAGATGAAATGGGGCTTCCTATATTCCCTTCTAACTAGAAGCAGAAGGCTATCACCATACCCAGGAACACCCTTTTTAGAAATTGTTAGAAATTCTTCCCATTCTTTAGAAGAGAACACCTCCTTGAAGATTGGCACTTGTTCAAGCAACTATAGCTTGATAGATTTTCCAGTAGCCACCTTTCTCTCGAAGAAATTCATCTTGTAAAACTCTTGCACGTTAGGCTCATTGTATACAAGAAACTCAACTTTCTTATCTATGAACTTTAATTGTTTTCCAAAGGCCTTTTTGTTTTTGAAAAAGTAGAGAAGGTGAAGAATATGAGATTTGGTTTAGATAAGATTAAAAGGAGGCTAAGAGAGTTTGATTGGAGAAGAAGGTTAGGAATTGTGTTTAAGGTTGAAGAGAATTAATGAGCAGTTTTGAGTGAGAGAGAATGGATAGGTAATGGTCATGTCATGGGAATGGTGAAAAGATTGAGGAAAATTGTTCCTGCCATAAATACATGTTAGAAAGTGGTTAGCTTTCTAAAGAAGAGTTTCTATTCTTTGAAGACTTGTGCATTTTCTGAACCCATTTCTGATCTTGAAATCTTTCTGACCCATTCTAACTTCTTCAAAAGAAACACTTAGCATTCTGAACATATCTTGATCTTTCTAAAGTAGTTTTTGAAGCAAAGGAAGTACTTTCTAAACCTAGAAATTGGTTTCTAAACTTGTAGATGCAATCTTCCATGAAAGGCCTTAGATAAAAGTCTTATAAGGGACTCTTGAAAGTGTATTACATGCAATGAATGTCATGAAATGCAAATCTTCAAAAGCTTTTTAGGTCCAAAAGGTTTTTCAAATAACAAAAATGATCTTCAGCTAAGGGTTTAGTGAATATATCAAAAACTTGGTCTTCTGTTTTCACAAACTTTAGATCAATAACACTTTTCTGTACATGGTCCTTTATAAAATGATATTTCACATCAATGTGCTTTGATCTAGAGTGTTGAATAGGATTTTTAGCAAGATTTATAGCACTAGTATTTTCACATAAAATAGAGATTTTGGTATACCTCTAGTGATAGTTTTCAAGTTGGTTCACCACAGAAAAAATGTTGCTAATGACGGATTTTTTCTATTACCGATGAAAATTTTCATTTCTGATAGGTTTTTCAATGGATTTTGGCCATGGTAATAACATAGTCGGAAATCATTATTGATAGAAAAAATTCATCGGTAATGAGCTGAACAACTCGTCAGCAAATTCATCAAGGATGAAAAGTTACCAATGGAATTTATATTATTATCGACGGAAATTTTAATTTAATTTATAATTTTTTAATATCCGTGTTTTATCGATGGAAAAATCCATCTGTAATTATTAACTTCTACATTTTTTAATTTATTTTACTTACGGCATAATTCATCGGTAATTATTGAATTTTATAATTCTTTATTTTTATTTTTTAGTTTGCCGATGGATTTTTCTATCATTTGTATTGCCGACAGAAAAATTTGTTGGTAATCATTAGATTTTTTTCTTTATTTCCTGACAAAAAAATCTCGATAATTTTTTTAAATAAATATTCTGTAATTTTTGTGTTACGTAATCATTTAAGAGTTTATTTTTTTATTTAAAGCTAATTATAAATATATAAATATATTTAATAATGAAAAATGATAAAAAAAATTCCTAATAAATAATAAACGCAACGAATTAAAGTTAAAAATGTAAAATAGATAAAAATGTCAGAAAGTGTATAGATACAAATATAAAATGTTTAACATATAACAAAGAAAGAAAAAAATAAGAACTCATATCAGGAGAAGTCAAGGCGCAGCATCGTCATCAGCATCACCATCGCTATCACCATCACCGTCATCATCATCATCATCATCATCATTGGTGTTCTGCGATGCGGAGGAGCCTACCTGCATCTTCTTCCACAAAGACACCATCTCCTTCTTCATCTTTGTCTCCATAGCCTCCTGATAGATAGCTACTCATAAGCATGCTATAACAAAATAAAATTAAACCTCTATCAAATATATGAAATCATAAATTAAATATATATACAAACAATAAGTTCTCAGAACATATATACCGAAAAAATGTTTATAATAATGACTAAACCATCAATGACGCGTAGCCTCTATAGTCAGAACCACCACAATGTATATATATATATATATATATATATATATACATACATATATGTATTGATTGCTTAAATCTCTAAATACAAAATATTTTAAAAAGTTATATATCGACTACTGTATAGTTAAGACTTAACAAGAATAGGAAAACAAAATCAATAAATTCAAATCATAATACTTTCCTAACAAAATAAAAACGTTGTGGGCATGCAATCAATTGATATCTTCACTAACACAACTTAGGTTCAAATGGTTTTCTATTTTCTCAAGTATAGAATCCGTGCATCATAAATGAAAAAATGTATATGGTTATACGGTCCATATTTGCTTATTTCATTTTCATAATAAAACACTCATCATATATATATATATATAAAAGAAATTTACGTTATAATGAGCTAATTATATCTGATTAGTCAAAAACCAAGAAACTCCAAATAATACTAAGAGTCCAGACAAGACAAAAAAAAAAGAATAATAATAATATCGTGCGTTAGAATGGCAACTTTGTGTTAGAAATAACGATAAAAGTGCAAAAATCTAGCCTACCTACGTTTTGACTAATTAATCACCTAGCCATATCGATTGAATAAGTTGGTTAAGGAATGTAATTAAACTCCCCATTTGCCCCGCCAATATTGATCAGCCCTTATGAGTTTTGGCAAACAACATATATATTATGTAATCCTTTGACATTGATTTTGTAAATAAATTGAGATCCTATAAAGTATATTAGGTAAGAATGATGGTCAATATTAGGATAACTTGTTTGGTCCATATCATACACACAAAGTTCCAAAAAGTAAAAGTCAATTAATTTAATGAAGAAAATGGTTGCTTGAACAAAACTTCTTTCACTCTTTTATATCTCAGGCCAAAACATCAAGGATTGTATGTCACTTACACATGTTCAAGCTGCAGGCGTTGGGAGCAACTATCTACAAGAAAGAAAGCTACACTTTTAACCAAATTTAATTATAAATATCTCTCAACAAATCATCTTCTGAAAGTAAAAGTCTTTTCAGTAAATAGTTTATGCTATTTAACTTAACAAAATTTCGCAGCACCCCTTAAATTAAGATTCCATTCTTTAAATTAAAAATAAATTCGACAGAACCTCCCCTAAAATTAAGACATCCCAAAAAGTTAATTTCAATATTACATATATCAATCCAGTCAAATAAATTGAACAATACAATCAAACAAACATTTAAAGATCCTAAAACCGTTCTAGAGCACACCCCCTTATAACATCACAACATGCATATCCTACAATCCTACAATCTCTATAGCAAACAATGCAAATAATTTAGAGAAGGACCTCTACGCCCTTCCTCCTAGTTGTCAATCCCAATTTCCTACAACTTTATCTTAGAAGTCATAAGTCTCTATCCTAACAAAAATGTAATTAAATAAGGAAAAGAAACAATTACTTACCTTAAAAGAGACAAAAACAATAATATTCTCCGCCAAAGAAATACTCCAACCGGATTTGACGTTCCTGGAACAAAATCAATTACTTAAATTAATAAATCAATTAATTAAAAATCCCTCAAATATAAACTACATCTCTCATATATTATATACATGAGTAGATATCCCTCAACGTCCATAACAAATGGGATGATGAAACAGAAATAGGAGAGGCTAAACAGGCATGAAACAAATAAAAATCAAGCATATATCTCTTATCATAGATTAAGATAAGCATATATGACTGGGTCCCTAATTTTTTTTTGGCAACAAAACATTGATTCCGCATATGCAGAAATTGATTTCCAATCTAAAATGGACTTCGTTGAGAGCATGTGAAATGAAAAAAACTTTCTTTAAATAAATAAAATGGGTCCTAAGCTCAAATGCGATGTTTAAGAATTAATTACAACTAAAACCACAAATGCAATAATAACTTAGGAATCAAAGTTAAGTTAAAAAAAATGAATGAACCAAATGAATTTTTTCAAGGTTTTGTGAAACTTAAGTTACAAAACACTAGTATCTATTATTGAATATAGGAAAATCAATTGTTTCAAAAATTCCAAAACAAAAACAATGAGATGGGCAACTTAATCCATAATAGATCATTGGGAAAACACAACAAAATGGAAGAAAGTAACTGGTGGTAAGGGCAAGTGTATACCTAAGACTAAGATGGGCATGGTGTTGGTGCACTTGAGACAAGAAAGAGCGGCGCGAGTTGAACTTCCTCCGGAACGGTGCGGCGAAGTTCCACCGTCTAGGCAAAAGGCCCTTGAATGTGGAGAGTCCGGTGGACTTCTCAGATCCAGCCTGAGGGGTCCTAGAAGGCAGGAGAGACGCGATGCGATGATGGGCCTTGGTCTTCCTTTGATCGGGACGACAAAGGCCCTCCAAGGAGGAGAAAGTAGCGGCATGACGATGGCGTGGCGTGAGCTGAAGCTTTGAGAGGCTGGGCGTCGGCAGGTGAAGGGGAGGGGTGCGGTGGCATTGGGCGAGGGCATTGATGGGTGGGCCGGTGTTAGGAAGGGATCTGTGTTCCAAGAGAGAGGGGGAGTCATGAAGAGAGAGAGAGAGATATATATATATATATATATATATATATATATTGAAACTAATCCCAAATCTCCTTGGTAGTATCACATGTTATGATCTTGTCATATTCAACCTTCCTTAAAGCATAAGTAAGAAGATACTTGCCTTTGGAGTTCATTTAAATTTTGGTCTTTTACTTGTCAATCTATACTTATAGGGGTTTGCCTTATTATTGAAGGTCCACCTCCATCATTTTCAATAAAAATGTTCTCTGAAGCTCTTCATTGGTACATAGACACCATTTTGGAGAATCTCCCATAAGTCAAGACTTGTGTGTATGAAGAACTCCATTATGTCTCTCCAATGAGCATAATCACCATCAAAGAATGAAGGTCTATTGATAAAGTGTCCCTTATGATGTGAGCAACATTGTAGGTCATTATGTCTAAAGATCTTTTCCTCTATAATTTAAGATGCTCAACCTCTTAGAGGCCTAAGCTATGATGCTAAATGTAGGCGAAGTAAAGAATACAAGAGAAGGGAGGTTGAATCATGTTCCTAAAAAATCTTTACTTTCTAAACTTTAAACAGAGTTTATCAAGTTTAAAAAACGTGAAGCAGTGCAAAACACAAGTTAAATAACTTCAGAACATCAATTTCTGAAGTGTCTAGAAAAACAAAGCAAGTTAGAAAGTTGTGAAAATAGTTTTAATGTAACACACAGAATAATAAATGCACACAGAACCATATTATATGAGTTTAAAGGATGAGAAGATCATTCTAAAGGTTTATATTGGTTTGTCCTAGCTTGCCTACATCTAGTCCTCAACTAATACTATTGAGAATTCCACTAAATCCTTTTTTCTTACAAGAAAAACAACAAGATAGTTTTTCTCTAACCTTCTTAAACTAAACTTAGTGAGTAGTTAGTACAATCAACCTTCACTCATACGTAGTTTTTTTCCTAGCCTCTCCAAGCTATTTCATAATGATCACTACTAAATCAAGGTACAATAAAAGTTGAAGGTTTTGGTGTTGCACTCAAATCTTCACTCAAGTTTCCTAAATATATGCAAATGGTGTAAGGAAAGAACTAGGAGACATCTTTCTTAACTCCTTAGAAAAGAATGTTCGCTAATTAAAACTAGAAAGAAGATTTTTCACTTCAGAAATTGGAAATGATTAAGAACTTGACTTCAAAAAATTAAAAGGCTAGTTTGAATAATTTAGCGGAACATGTTCTTTTCAGCTTGAATGAGAGTTGCTTTTATACTTGAAATTTGAATGACGTGTTAGTCCTTGATTTCTTCTCCATCTGACACTTGTTGAAACAGTTGTTGTGTGTCCTAGGATAAGTCTTCTAGAGAGTTGAACTGAGTTGCATTAGAAATAGTTGTCAAAGTACAAAAACATTGTCTTTGTTCCATAGGCACTATGTATACTTCATAAACTCTAGTCTTTTAAGCAAGATTAGTTTCTAAACTTCTTAGCTTGTAGAAACTTCACCAAGTTATCTTTTAAGCAAAAAGCCAATAAGTATCAAGCAACAACTTTCTAGGCTGTCTTTATTAAACTTCCAATGTCTTTAGCTTTTTTAAGTTAGTGTAGTTTCTTATGTATGCTTTAGTTTCTAATGGCACTTCTACTCTTTTTGAGCCCTTCAAACTCATGCAAAGTTTCTCATTTAGGTATATGTTGATCTCTAGAGAATGTTGGAGACTTAAATTAGTGAGCATGAGCGAATTTGGTAAAGGTGTGCTTGATTTGATTTTAAAAAAAAAACACACCTTGTTTTGTCATGCCACTTTCTGATGTATCTAATAGTTTCTGTGTCTCATATACACTTTCTAATGCTCCATCTTACTTTCTAAAGAGAGTCTTATATTGTAACTCACTTTTTGAGCTATTTTACATATTTAAGAATTTATGAACTCTTTGAATAAGTCTTATATTATGTTAGATCATGATAGTATGAAAAATATAATCAAGAAATTGATTAAATATACTATGAGAAACTTCCTATTTGTCACTCAAGAAACTCATATAAACCATTAGTCCTTTGAATAAAATATTTTAACAAAATTTGCTTTGTAATCACTCAAAACTTTAAGTTGTAATAGCTTCCTCAAGGGTTCTAGAGCTAATAGTTTCATCATCAAGAGCTTCTTCTATGCATTTAGGTTCAATCTCTAGAAGAATGGACAATTAGACTCATTTTGAATGAGGATTTGGCCCTGATTCCATGAGAAACATCTCCAAATATCTAATTTTGTAAGATAGATTTTAAATCAGATACTCCTCCATAGTTTGGTCTTTAGGATATTTCTTCATAAACATCTATAGATTCTTTAGCAACATCTTTTTATTCTTAAGAAACATCGTCATTTGATAATGAATTTGGAACAGGAACAATACTTGTTTGTTCTGGAACTTCTTGTCGACTTGAAGCAAGAGTTTTTTCAAGATTTAGATTGTAACATCTCCTGCTGCTATATGGATTGACAACTATCCCCACAAACCAACACAAGTCTTCTTAGTGTGTTTTATTATCATTCACACACTTCCTAGGAAAACTTCCCAGGCAGTCACCATCCCAAAATTTCTCCAAGTCAAGCATGCTCAACCGTGGAGTTCTTTAGTGATGGGCTATCAACAAGAATATGCATTTTGTTAGTATAGGTAGTACCAATCAATTCATATAAGACATCCTCAACAATATCGTCTCATACCTACATAGTCTCAGGATCCTCTCATTCTGGTGTGTAATCGGTTCATCTATGTACTCTTTTGCTTAGAAGCCTCCAGGAGCCGCTCCTTGTCCTTGTCTTCTTGCACCATCACTCCCCACCCTCGTCAGCGCCGGGCATTACATGCCCACTAGCTTCTGCTTGGTTCATCCCCAAACCACACCGTACGAGGAAGGTGCTACTCTGATACCATTTGTAACATCTTATGCTGCTTTATGGATTGACGACTGCCCACAAACCAATACAGGTCTTCTTAGCATGTTTTGTCCTCACTCACATGCTTCCTAGGAAAACTTCCAGGAGGTCACCCAACCCAAAATTTCTCCAAGTCAAGCACGCTTAACCGTGGTGTTCTTTAGTGATGGGCTACCAAAAAGAAGATGCATCTTATTAGTATAGGTAGTACTAATTAATTCATGTAAGCTATCATCAACAGGAGTCTCATACCTATACAATCTCAGGATCCCTCTTATTTTGGTGTGTAATCGGTTCATTCATGTACCTCTCAACTTAGAAGCCTCCAGGAGGCACTCTTTGTCTATGCCTTCTTGCATCGATAATCACTCCCCATCTTTAGCTTGGGCATTACATAGATTATCAAAATTATCTTCCAATGACCTTAACTATGTAGGTTGAAAATAGCACAAGAAAGGGGGTTGAATTGTGCTTTTAATTCTTTTCAAAATCTGAAATGCTAAAATGGAACCTATCAAGTACTTCACTTGAAGGTGGTGGAAATATATGTTAGTCAGGTTCAGAAAGCTACTTTTTGAACTAAATGAGAACTTATAACAGTTTAGGAAACATTTTCTGAAAAATGAATATGAGCAAATGTCAAATATAGATTACAAGGAGATAAGAAGGGATACACAAATACTACACTAAGATTTTACACTGATTTGATTACCCCTACCTACATCCAATTCTCAATAACCTATTGAGTTTCACTAAATCTCTTTCTCAACCAAGAGAAAGAACCATAGTCTTTGTATAGCCTTCTTAAGCTATCTCACATGACCAGTAGTTCCACTCTACTATCACTTCTAAGTAATCATTGACTAGCCTATCCAAGTTAACCTCACAATGATGACTAATGGATCAAGGTACAATGATTTGTTTAATGTTGGTTCTCTCCAACAAATGAACACTCAAGTTTTTTTGTAAATGAAACAGTATAAATTCTGAAAACTTTGAGTGACTTCTTTCTAAACTATTCCTCCTAAGAAGAACGTATTATGTAATCAAAGCTAGAAAGAAGATTTTACACAAAGATAGAAACTGATTACAAGAAGTAATATATTTTGTAGAAAAAGAAGAAAAAGAAGGATTTGCATTTCAGCATTCTTGTCAAATATCTTGCAAAAGCCTTGAGTTGTGAGCACTTAACATCCTTTTATACTTAATCTTCAAATTGAACCGTTGCCCCTTGATTTTGCTTCCTCTTGACACATGTAGATCTACTTTTTGTGTCCTAGGGAAAGCCATATAGAAGAGGCTCTGCTGTGTGGGACTACTTTTTGTAAGCATAGAAACCGTTGTCAAATATGTGGTTTCTGAGTGATGCTTGAGAAACTACTTTTTACTTTTTGGCTATGATTTTTTATCCCTTTCTTTTAGAAGCTGGGATGGTTGACCAAGTGAAAAAGTAAGATGTCACTGTCATCCTTATTTGGGTGCTGACTTTAATTTGAATTTTGAATTTTCCCTTTTTTGCAAAGTACATGTTTTCTGATTTCATGTGGTTTCTAATAAGCATTTTTTATTTTTGATCTTCTCATTAGTCTTTATTTTTTCAATTTGAGCTTGATAGGAATCTTCTTGTTAAGATTGAAGACTACATTTACAACTTGCTTAAAAAAAGATGGATTTTTACATCGATCAGTACTTTTGAATGTGTAAAATGCTTTTTGAAGATCTAGACTTCATTTCTAAACTTGAAAAGCTTTTATCGTGTATCCAACATACACGCATTCATTTTCAAAGGTCTTTTTTCATGTCATTGAGGTTCTGAATTTCTTTGAATGAGATTATAATCATGATAAACATGACATTGTGAAAAATTGTCTCATTGATTGAACTAATATGTCTACGAGAATGGTCTTGTAAATGCTATAGATACTCAAGTGAAATATTAGTTCTTTCTTCAAAACATTTTATCAAAATTTATTTTGTCGTCACTCTAAATCTTAAAGCTTTGGACCTTCAGAAGAGTTCTGGAGCTAGCAAACTATTGTTCTAAATCATTCTTCAATTCTTTAAATTTGATGTGAATAGTTTCTTCAACTACTTTGGTTTTCTTGTTATGTACCCTCTAAGCTTTTGAAACTGAAAAGTAACCTAGAAAGATTTCATCATCAGACTTGGAATCAAATTTAGCAAACTTGTACCTGGTGCTAAAGATAAAGCATTCACTTCTAAAGATGTGAAAGTGTGATATGTTGGGTTTCTTTCCTTTCCAAAGCTTATATGGTATTTTCTTGAGAATAGGCCTTATGAAAATATGATTTTGAATATAGCAAAAGGTATTTATAGCTTTTGCTGAAAACCATTTTAATAAACCACTCTCTAAAAGCATTGTCTTGGCCATTTCTTGTAGTGATCTATTCTTTTTTTCAATAACCCCATTTTGTTGAGGTGTCCTAGTAAATGAGAAACTGTGAGAAATACCATTTTCATTGTAGAAACTTTCAAAAGCATTTTTTCCAAATTCACTACCATGATCTAATCTAGTAGAGATTATTTAAATACCTTCTTTATTTTGAACTTTCTTTGAAAAGGTTTTGAAGGCATAACAAGCATAATCCTTATGAGCAATGAATATCATCCATGTAAATCATCCACAATGACTAAACCATATTTCTTACCACCTAACCTAGCAATTCTAATTGGTCCAAAGAGATCAATATGTAAAATCTCAAGTGGTCTAATAGTTGAAACTACATTTTTGCTTGAATGAGGTTTTGGTTTGTTTCCTCTTTTCACAAAAATCAAAAGTTGAGTCTCTATCATAGCTGATTTTGGGCAAACCACTACCCAACTCTTTCTAGATATTTCAAATATCAATCTCATATGAGCATAGTCAAACTTCTTATGCCACATCCACTTCTCATCTAGGAAGGATGCCAAGCATTTTACATCTTGATCTAATATATTATCTAGATATAACACATAGGTGTCGTCATATTGTTCTCATGAAGAATGATCTTGCAAAAAATGGGATTTTAAAACTTGGCAACCTTTTGCTTCAAAATCAACCTTATAGGCTTGGTCACAAAATTGACTAGTGTTAAGAAAGTTTTGAGCAAGACTTTCAACTAAAAGAACATTTGAAATTGGGTAGGAGTCATCCTTACCAACATTACCTATACCAATTAATTTAGCTTTAACACCATTTACAAACTTTACTGATCCTTTGGTTTGATTTTTCTAAAGCATCTTTTATTTCCAGTCATGTGTCTGACGTCTTAAGACACACCTACATCATAAACCATTTTAACCTTAAATAACCATACTTTCTTGGGTCCTTTTAGGTTGGTGACATCTTTAGGAACATCATTTCCTTTCTTTTTGCCCTTTCTAATCAAAGGACATTTATAAAAAATGTGCCCCTTTTTAAAACAAAATATACAAATAGATTTTTCCTTTGATAAACTTTCTAATCCTTTCTCATCCACCATTTTCTCTAAAACATGTCCACTTTTTTCATAATATGGTCTATGTCCTCCAAGCATCATGTCAATGTAGTTAAAACTACTAACCATATTTTCTAGATCAGATTTGATATAGTTTGGTTTTTCTTGAAGTTCATAAACTTCTTTCAGAACTTTCTGAATTTTCTTAGAAGCTTTAATTTTCAAGACATTGGTTTTTATCACCAAGAGATTGTTTTCATTCAAAAGCTCAACTTTCTCATGCCTTAGCTTCTCATTTTCTGATTTGATCTTCTCTTATTCAAGATAAAATTTTTTAAAGCTTTTCTTTAGATAAGTATAGTAAGTGGTGAGGATTGAGACTTTTCAAGAAGTTCATCATACATTTTTTAGAGATCGTCATAAGATAGTTTAGACTCTTGTTCAGAAAGTTTTACCTCAATTTCTTCTTCAAAAATATAATTGGCCATGAAGCATAGATTACAATTTCTTTAATTTCATCTTAAGATACTAAGTCATCTCTTTCTTATTTGAATCATCCCATGTTGCTAGCATAATTTTCTTCTTTGGAAAGGATTTCTTCTGAATTCTTTTCAACTTGGGACAATTAATCTTGAGGTGACCTTTTTAACCACAATGATAGTAATTGATGTTCTCAAGTTTCATTTTTTCTTTTTTGTCTTTTCTAAAGGTTAATCCCTTCTTCTTAACTCTGCCTTTCCAAGGTTGCTTTATTTTTCTCACAAGCAAGGATATTTCATCATCATCATCATCAAAATCTTCTTCTAATCTTTCTTCATCCTCAAATCCCTCAAAGGCTTTCAAAGCTTTTCCTGATTTTTGCTTTTCATGAGAGCACTTCAGGGTTATTGATTTGGTTTTTCTTTGAGGAGTCTCCATGAGCTTCATTTAGCTCAACCACATGAGTTTTTAGGGAGCTAATAAGAGAATCTAAACTCAGAGTATTCAGATCTTTGGCTTCTAAAATGGTAGTGACTTTGGGAAGCCATTTAGGAGGTAAGTTCCTAACAATTTTTCTTACCATCTCCTTTGTGTACCTTTTGCCAAGGCCTTTTAGCTGATTTATGATATGCATAAATCTAGTGGTCATTTCATCAATGTTTTCATCCTTAAGCATCTTGAGCATTTCATATTGATGAACCAACATGCTGATTTTGGTTTCATTTACATGGTTAGTTCCTTCATAAAGCATTTTTGTCCTATATTTCCTCGTATCACAAGTAATGATCTTCCCATACTCTATTTTGCACAAAGCACAAGTTAGAAGATACTTGGCTTTGGCATTTAATTGAACCTTGATCTTTGGTTGATCTGTCCACTAATGTCTAGGAATCACCCTCATCATGGGTGGACAGGTTCGTCTTCTTCAAAGACTTTGTGTTGAACTTCTTCTTTTGGAGTGTAGTGTCCAGTTGGATAATGTCCCACATATCCAAACAAGTTGACTCAATAAAAAAGCTTTATTCTATCCTTGCAATAGTGATAGTCACCTCCATTGAAATATGGGTGCTAGTTGATAAAGTGACCTTTAGCAATATCCAGGGATCTTTTACTCCACAATTGTTAGGCGTTTTCCTTTGGAGAACCAGGCTCTAATGCCAAATGTAGGTGAAACAAAGGGATGAGAAATGGGGGTTGAATTGTGCTCTTTTAAATACTTTCTGTAACTTTTAAAACAAATACTCGTAAGTTGTTATAACTTAGAAAAATGAAAGCAAGGTTAGTTCTTTAGAAAAATGAACTTTTTGAACAAAGATAGAGAAAGTAAACTTAAGATAAAGAGTGCATGATGTGAGTTGTCATGACTCACAAACAAATTAAAATTTATTTTATGCTAAGTTGCACAAAAAGTAGTAAAGGACATAACCTAAGTCATCTTGAAAAAAAAGGTTGCTAGCCAATTGGAAATTGTGGCGATTTTGTTTGGAAGAAACTAATAAATATTAGAAGAAAATTCAATTAAATAAATTACCTACACAAGGAGTTCATGCAGATCTTGGATTATGTTATTGCTAACTCAAAAGAATAATTCATAGAGATGGTTATTTTCACCAATTCATAATCACACAATCAGTGATGTAATTCTTCTTGATAGTCACACAATTGCACAACTAACCAAGAGTTTGGCTAACATAAACACTAGGAAATCACAATCCCTAAATGCTTATGCTAACTTAAATGCCAATCACAATAACCTAATTCTTATCAGAATTAATCCAGTTCTTACTAATTAAACACACTTGAAACGATCAATTAAATTATGCTCAATTGGAACCCTAACCATACATGTCATTCACAATCACAAACACAAAATAAAATTTGGCTCTCAAAAATATATTTGAATTAATCAACACAAAAATATAAGAAAAAGAAAGGAGTAAGAAAGATTGGAAAGCTAAACCATGAATTGCATTAAAATAATGGAGTCTCCAAAGATAATCCTTGGAACTTTTGGAATCCTTGTGCTAGGTAGAGAAGCTATTCCTCTATGGATGGAGGATTAGAACCAAAGTAATCAAAAGTGCAATCAAAATCCTCAAATAGGAGCTAAAATGGAAACTGAATAACCTAAAAATCCTAGAGAAAGAGTAGAGAAAAGGTAGAGAGAAGGTGTAGAGAGATAGCGGAGACAAACTTAGAATAAGTGTGGAAGATCTCTCCTTAAGCTAGGTTAAATGGTGTATATAATACATCATCATAGTATCCTAAACGAAGCCTAAAATAGTTAAAAATGTTGTTTTACAAACTAATATTGTCATGAGGGATCGCTATAGGACCGTTATAGGCGTAGGACTATTCTTTTGCTCATTTTTGCTTTCTGACTATTATTGTGATATGGTACTTGTGTGGAATCCATCTTGTATACTTCCAAGCCCATTTTGAGCCTCAAAATGTTTGAATTAGCTCTTGGACATAAATAGAAGTTGTAGCATTTTGAATAAGCTTTCCAAAACTATAAAAAGGACCTCAATTGGACATCTGGAGCTTAGATATTGACAAAATACAAACTAGAGGTCAAACTGGACAGCATCAGAACATTAGCAACCTTTAATCTTGCAACTTGATTTTCACCAAGAGGCTCTTAGTACTAGGTTTTCAGCTAAACATAAAAGTTATAGAGGACTTCTTGAGCTTTTTAAAATATCTTTATTTGTCTAAATCCAATCCTTGTAGAGAGAGATACGAATTTTTATTACAATACGTCATGCAAATGTGCTCAAATAAGCTTCAAAACTCTTCTATTTAGCTCCCCAAATTCTTATGAATTGAACATTGTGTTAGCTATAAAACCCTTTAGAAAGCTTTAAGGCAATATGTTTTGAATGACAACAAAACCAATATAAAGAAAATGCTTTGAATAATGACTAATATTTATCTTGAGTTTCTTGGAGTGGTGTGGAGACCCTAAAAAAAAAAAAGGACAATAGGCTTATCTGCACCCATAAAGGGGTGCACCATAGAACTTAAATCCCATATGGACAACCCCCCACCCAAGTCTTCTTTCTTCTTTTTCTTCTTTCTTCTTTTTTTTCTTCCTTCCCATGAACATTTATCTTCCTCTATCTTCTCTCTTCAATTTCTCTCATTTCTCAGCCAAATTCATTCAAACAACTTCCAAATTTCTTATCTCTTCTTCCTCTACAAATCTAACCGAATAGATTTCACCAAAAAATTCCTTCAAATGGCAGAGTCATCAAGAGCAACCACAAAATGCAAGAAACACGTGATCATCGTTGCGCCTCACCCGGCCGAGACCGCACCGTCATGCCGGACCGACCACCATCACCGCTGCCTCCATCCTGCCTTTCCCTTTCTGGAGTTACCCTCTTTCCCTTTGCTTCCTTGGTTGTGATTTCTCTCTAGGGGATGAAATGGTGGAGGCTGGAGTTTTGTGGTATGCCCTCCTTCCATTCTTCCTCTTGGTGCTGTGGGTAAGTGTCAACATTGCTTCTTTAATCTTATTAATCTCTCTATGTGAATGCTCATGGTAGATTTGAGGTTCTAGAACCCTAGGTGTTTAAATTGGGGTTTTGTGATTTGGGGTCAATTGATGTAAATTGGTGACATTGTTAGCTCTCTAGATTCTGTTGTCTTGTCCTAGAGTTATAGAGAAAACGGATGTCAACTGAGATTTCGATAGCTCGAGGAGTATCTACGTTCCTTGGGAACCATTGTTGTGAGTAGATAGTATATCTAATTTACTTTTTGCATAGTAAATTTTAATTATAAATATACTATTAAAGTGTTTTATATTTATTTAGTGGATTTTATTCATAAATAGTCACAAAGTTAGTTGAGAAATTATGAATTTGAATTGAAATTGTTCATGAAATGAAGTGTGAAGGTTTCGATGTTCTTGTGTTTGGTTATAAGATATGATATATGTATTTGAATTATGTCAAATTGTGGAGTCATTGTTAGACTATGATTTGAAAACAAAGTAAATGAAGAAAGAAAAGAGAAGAGCTCTTAGTTTGAAATGTTAGATTAATATGAAGGTTGAATTTTATATTTGTAAATTATGTTAGATAAAAAAAATTGATTTATTAAGAAAAATATGATAGGTTCTAAGATGGAATTACCGTTTGCCATAGCGAAGAGAAGTAATGGCAATAGCGAAGAGATATAACGACATTACCACTCGCCATAGCGAAGAGATATAATGGCAATATCGCTCGAGTGAAGAGATATAATGGCATTACTGCGTAGCGAAGAGATGTAACAGCCTATGTGCACATAGTTTCTCTAGTGAGATAAAATTTAAAGGAACCTTAAAATGAGATTAAATGGGTTTAGATTACTCCCAAATAAAATTTGTTCTTATGTAACTCTCATGGATATTTGAGTATTTAATGATGAAGTTAATTTTTATGTGAGAATAAGGAATTGGAGAAAATAGTGAGAAAGTATATTTTAATAACTATTTTTGAGATTATACTTCAAAATCTCATATTATGATTAAAATCATATTCTTATGAGCACATATACCTTATTATATTTATATTATTTTATACTTGTATCTAGTAAACTATGGATATCCTATCTCTTACGAGTTGCAAAACTCACTCCGTTGTCCTTCATTTCTTTTTTCCAGAGATAGGTGCTTGTACCAGTTCTGTTCTTTCAACTTAGCTGTTAATCAATGCTATATGAGCCTTCTTGAGAAGGCATTCTTTTATCGTCAAGATCCTTTTTAAATTAGTACCTTTTAGTATGTCAGTTGCTCCATATGTTAGATGCAGGGTCCCTGACTTAGGTTATGCTTATGGTTGAGATTTTATTATTTAACTATATAGATTATATTATAGAAAGGATTTATAAATTTAATTTGGTGTATTGGTTGGAATGTTAATCTGGATTATGGTTAATGCATGTCGGTCTATATTAAGATATTGTTATATTTTGGAAGGGCACATTCTAGAATACTTGATGCCCAAGTGTTGTGGTTTTTTTTCTTTTTGGGATATGGCAGGTTAAATTTTTGTGTTTGGGAATATCTGAAAAAGAGGAAACTCCTTCCATTTTCCTGGAAATTGTGTGTGTTAAGGCTTGCTGGAAAAGTTGTTCCCTATGCGCCGGTCATGACCAAGTTAGGTCATGAAAAAGTTGGTATCAAAGCTTTAGGTTTCCCCTGATTTATGGAGAGGTGTTCTTTAGTAGGCTCACAACTATGTAAATGGAAGCGCACCCATTTCCCCAGATTGTGATACTACCAAAGGCCTATAGGAATGTTGGCTGGTCTTTTATGTCTTAGTTTTCTTTATGATTCTTGGTGTGCATGTTATATCTTGATCAGCGCTTTCCTCTTTGCACCCCAGCTTCAAACTATTCGCTTCATTCTCATCCCTCGTTAAAATTCTTGCTTCCTTTCAATGTTATCTGCGAAGTCTGGAATAATTTATGATTTATGTTTTAAATAGAGATTTTTCATGATTGTTAGGTGTGGTGTACATGTAGAATAGATTTAGCTTGTCATGAAGTGCTAGATGAGACTTGAATATTGCTTATCTGTTATGCTTGTTGATTGTATTGAAATTGTTTTTATTTACTTATTGTCTTCTTTTCTTTTAATTATGAGTATGATGTGAAAGTGTTGAAAAAGTGTAGACGCTTGACTTTCATTGTTTGGTGGTGAGCTAGATAATGCTTATTTGTGATTTTTTTTTTTTGTAGCATAAGTGATTTTTATGTGTTGATAATTTAGAAGGTTGAAAGCTTGAGGTAATAAATATCACATAAATGTATGCATGTGTATAAGTAGGCCAAGGAGCCATTGTATTGAATAACCTTTTTATTGCAATGTAATATGTTTCCAATGTTTTGGTATGTGCCATAGCATTTGTTAACGAATTAGAATAAACATGTAAGCTATTAGAATGAAATTTCATGGGTTAGGTAGTTGAACTCGATAATATTCTTCTACTATTCCCCTTGAATCTGATCATGAGTTTCTAATGTGTGATGTGTTGGTTGTAGGAGATGAACCTTTGATCTTTGGTTAATGGGATTTCCTTGTTTTCCTTTTTGCATGCAATTAGATGGATTCAGATTTAGCTTCTTTATTTATATTGATTCTGTCATTGTCGGCACAAATAAACCTCTTGAGCTAAGCTTAATGTTTAGGAGGCAAAACAATGCTGATATAAATTCCAACTTGTGTCAAATTAGGATATTAGAGAAGCATTTGGCATAAGACATGAACGAAATTATGATAATTGGTTGGACTAGGAGCTGTTTGTGATTTAATTGATTGCGTTTGTTTTGAAGTATTTTGTGTACATGGTTGTAATATTCAGCGTAGTTGTAACTAGAAATAGAATATAGGAAAATAGAATAAATTCTTATTACTTTTTTTTATTGTGGTTGAAATGAGAAAGCATAGTCCTCCAGTAAACGAAGCTTGATGCTTCTTGCTTGGTTTAAATCAAGATTCATTGTTTGAAAGTTAACATAAATAGGCATTGAGATTTGAGTTGACTATCCATGAAATGGTCATTTGCAAATATTTATTTGGACTAACTAATCAATTTCTAAAGAATGTCATCATGCATATTCCACTTCAATCATATTAGTTCCTGCAAGACAGAACTTTTGTCGTGGGACAAACTCCTGCACTGAGTCATGAAAGTAACAATAATAATTTATAGAATCATCCTCAAAGGCATAGTTCAATGAAACAGCATAAAGGCTTTGGACAATAGAAGTTTTATTTCAGTGGCCATTTGTCTGAAGTGTCTTAAGGGTGCATGATGTCATAGAAGCATATACCTTTAGTAGTAACCTTTTGTTCAGATTTTTAACATTGTTGGTGGTTAGCCTTGTCTATCGTTGTGGGTTGCTATTGAGTGGAGACTTTTCTTTTTTTTATTGGTGTTACTAGTTGTGACTAATAGCATATAGAAGTGGCTATCTCTATTTTAAGTGTAATAGAAAATCTTATCATTGTGGTGGATGCTTGGACTTCTTGTGAAAATTCTACATTAGGTGTCTGTTTAAAGGTGGTTCTTTTTTTTTTCCTTCATATATTATTGGTAAATGTTTCAGCTAGATATAGGAACTTTGTTTTATGCCTTGGTAATTTTTGTTACACTCTTTTTCATAGATTTGTGCCACTTAGTTTCAAGTTAGATTTTGCAGCAAAAATAACTATGAGATTTATTTTGAAATGGAAGGATATGTTCATTTTCATTAATTGCCCATGTTTCAATTACATGCTTTCAATGTTATTTTGGTTTTGTTGTTGCGTGCCTCAGGTTTGGCTACAAGGATAATTGCTTTGGATTGTTTTTCCATTTGCTCACTGCCTATATCAGATTTGTGCAGTGGAAGAACAAGACTACAATGTAGCACATGTTTATGTTTATCTTGGATTCTAGTATATCTTTGGCATTTATAGAACTATTGGAGGCATTTGCTTTTTATTTGGTTTATGTCTTTTGGGGTGTTTTGGCCTGTATTTTACTCTCTTGTTTTTTTTTTTCCTTCTTCATGTGCTTATTTGGTTTATGCGTCGCTTTGTACCCTTTCTGTTGGTGTTCTATGACCTTTATAGCTCCTCTCCTTTTAAGTAGTGAGCTTCTTTGTTTATTAAATAAATAAACATAAGTTCATTTTCCCATAATGAGATTTTGTTTCGCTTGATAATTTGGCAATTTGCTAAGTGATCCACAGGCATATGTCCAAACTTTGATAAAATTATGAGCTTTATTAAAGAGTTTGTATAATTCTGCAACTCTTGACATAGCAGTTAGCTTCCAAGACTATTTATATAAGACAGGTGTTACAGTTTCAGTAATTCCAGCTTTTTCATTGGCATCAGTTGATCTTATGTCGGATACACTCATACATATACACCTTGAAGTTGTTATTGTTTTTTTTCTATATTGCCCTGTAAATTGATGAATACACTTACACTAAACAATTTGAATGAGTTTCTCCTTGGTAACTATCTACAACACAAATATTTCAGTACTCATTGTATAAGTGATTTGAAGAGGACAGGTTTGAAGTGGCTGCATAAGCCTAAAGGGGCAAATAAGGATTTTAATGGAACAATAGTTATGTTATTTGTGGGTGGAGCTGAGGCATTTTTGTTTAGTGTTTTCTGGTTAGCCCATTGTGGAAGGCATTTGTGCACAATGCGCTAGCTACTAGACAATTTCTAGTTTTTGGTCCAGATTTTGTAGTTTGAAAAAGTAAAATATGAATTGTAAGGAAACGTAGATACAGTCCTTCCTGGTGTGGCGATGGCTGGATCTTTCTTTTTTTTTTCCTTCCTACTCCATGTCAAATTGAAGTCGTAGCTACGAACTTTTGATTTTAATGGATCTACCATGATTTTTTTTTCCTAGAGTTACGATGGTATTCTAGGCCTTCCCTGGAATTGCATTTATAAATGATCAATTTAGAGAAAAAAAATGGATGGCAATATGCTTTAAGATTTCATTGTACTTAATGTATGCTTTGATAGTTAAATAATTTGTAGGTATATCCAATTTTCCACCAATTATTATAATGAGCAATAAACAGAAAGATAGTTAGCTTGGCTATAATGAAAACGAAATTGGAATGTGCTGCTTGTAAGACAAAAAGAATGTGTTTAGGTTGATAAATTGTTGTAGAATGCTTTGTTTATGGTGCTTAATAGATGGTTTATGGATGTATATGCGATGAATGATTGAGATTTTATCTTGTTTTATGCTTAGCTTCTTGTCAAATATTTATTATTCCTTGGGCATGATTAAGAAGTTAGACGTGAGTTGCACACTTTGAATATTTGATATTTGCATGGATAAGGGTGTTTCGGTAAGTGTGTTTGGAATTCGGGGGCTGAATTCTTATAAGAAGGGGAGAATGTGGAGACCAAAAAAAAAAAAAAGGAAAATAGGCTGCACCTGTGCATCCATAAGGGGGGTGCACCATAGGCGCACCCTTTAGAACTTAAATCCCGTATGGACAGCCCCACCCCACGGTCTTCTTTCTTCTTTTTTTCTTCCTTCCCATGAACGTTTCTCTCCCTCTATCTTCTCTCTTCAATTTCTCTCCCGTTTCTAAGCCAAATTCATCCAAACAACTTCCAAATTTCTTATCTCTTCTTCCTCTACAAATCTAACCGATAGATTTCACCAAAAAATTCCTCCAAATGGCGGAGTCATCAAGAGCAACCACAAAATGCAAGAAACACATGATCATCATTGTTGCCTCACCCGCAACCGCCGAGACCGCCACCGTCACGCGGCACGGCCACCATCACCGCCCCTCCATCCTGCCTTTCCCTTTCTGGCAATAACAATTCTCTTTCCCTTTGCTTCCTTGGTTGGTTTCTTCTCTAGGGGATGAAATGGTGGAGGCTGGAGTTTTGTGGTGTGCCCTCCTTCCATTCTTCCTCTTGGTGCTATGGGTAAGTGTCAATATTGCTCCTTTAATCTTATTGATCTCCCTATGTGAATGCTCATGGTAGATTTGAGGTTCTAGAACCCTAGGTGTTTAAATTGGGGGTTTTGTGATTTGGGGTCAATTAATATAAATTGGTGACATTGTTAGCTCTCTAAGATTCTGTTTGTCTTGTTCCTAGAGTTATAGAGAAAATGAATGTCAACTGGAGATTTTTGATAGCTCAAGGAGTATTCTACGGTTCTTTGGGAACCATTGTTATGAGTAGATAGTATATCTATAATTTACTTTTTGCGTAGTAAATTTTAATTATAAATATGCTATTAAAGTGTTTTATATTTATTTAGTGGATTTTATTCATAAATAGTCACAAAGTTAGTTGAGAAATTATGAATTTGAATTGAAAATTGTTCATGAAATGAAGTGTGAAGGTTTCGATGTTCTTGTGTTTGGTTATAAGATATGATATATGTATTTGAATTATGTCAAATTGTGGAGTCATTGTTAGACTATGATTTGGAAACAAAGTAAATGAAGAAAGAAAGAGAAGAGCTCTTAGTTTGAAATGTTAGATTAATATGAAGGTTGAATTTTATATTTGTAAATTATGTTTGATAAAAAAATTGATTTATTAAGAAAATCATGATGAGTTCTAAGATGGAATTACAGCTTGCCATAGCGAAGAGAAATAATGGCAATACCGCTTGCCGTAGCGAAGAGATATAATGGCATTACCGCTAACCATAGCGAAGAGATATAATGACAATACCGCTCGCCATAGCGAAGAGATATAATGGCATTACCGCTTAGCGAAGAGATGTAACGGCTTATGTGTACATAGTTTCTCAGTGAGATAAAATTTAAAGGAACCTTAAAATGAGATTAAATGGGTTGAGATTACTCCCAAATAAAATTTGTTCTTATGTAACTCTCATGGATATTTGAGTATTTGATGATGAAGTTAATTTTTATGTGAGAATAAGGAATTGGAGAAAATAGTGAGAAAGTATATTTTAATAACTATTTTTTAGATTATACTTCAAAATCTCATATTATGATTAAAATCATTTTATGAGCACATATACCTTATTATATTTATATTATTTTATACTTGCATCTAGTAAACTATCGATATCCTATCTCTAACTAGTTGCAAAACTCACTCCATTGTCCTTCATTTTTTTAAGAGAGGTGCTTGTACCTTTCCCCTTTCAGCTTAACTGTAATCGATGCTAATATGGTAAGCCTTCTTGAGAAGGCATTCTTTTGTCGTCAGATCCTTTTTAAATTAGTATCTTTTAGTATGTCATTGCTCCATATGTTACAAGCAGGGTCCCTGGACTTAGGTTATGCTTATGGTTGAGATTTTATTATTTAACTATATAGATTATATTATAGAAAGGATCTATAAATTTAATTTGGTATCATGGTTGGACTGTTAATTTAAATTATGGTTAATGCATGTCAATCTATATTAAGATATTGTTATATTCTGGAAGGGTGTATTCTAAGAATACTTGATGCCCAAGTGTTGTGGTTTTTTTTTTCTTTTTGGGATATGGAGGTTGAATTTTTGTGTTTGGGGAATATTGAAAGAGGAAACTCTCGTTTTCCTGGAAATTGTGTGTGTTAAGGCTTGCTGGAGAAGTTGTTCCCTATGCACTGGTCATGACTAAGTTAGGTCGTGACATGGTGACAGGTACTGTCATTGGCATAATAAGGCTTATTTAAGCAAGAATAATTTCACTTTACATGTGCAAGCATGTTTTATCTCGTTTTAAGAGATATGAACAAAATTAGAGTGATAATTATGTCTAAATGCGAGCTTTAAATGTCTAACGATTTGAAGAAAAGCAATCAGTACGAGAAACCAAGATCTAGAACTTTAGAAAGTAGGACTGGATTTAGAAAGTACACCTGAAATGAAGATATCCATCAAACACTGAAGCCAAAGTGTTCTACTATTTTCAATCATCACACTCGCAATTTTTTGCTTATCAACAAGCCATGATTGAAGACAAGAAGACCTAAGAATCATAAAGGAAATAATACCGTACATTTAGAAAGCTCACTTACAATGATACTATGCGCTCTACAAGAAATAGAGAGGAATTTTTAAAATTCAAATTTGAATTTGAAAAGGCAAAACCCAATGAAACTGCATGTCATCTCTTTTACCATAGTGGTCAACTACCTCAACTTCTAGAAGAAAAATTTCAGAACCACATTTAGAAAGTAAGAGTAGTTTCTAAGTAGCATCAGAAACCTCAATCCCTAACGGCTTTTGTAACAACTGACAAATGGACAGGCTCTTCTAAAATGTTTTTCCAAGACACAAATGAGTGATCAACACGTGTCACTTGGAGATCTGATTAAGGGCAATGGTCACAAGGAAGACCATCTATAAATAGAGATGTTGTGCCTTCAAAGAAACAAGATTAAAGCTGCACAAAGAGCAAACACTATGAAAATTTCTTCTCATATGCTTGTAAAATTCATTACATCTAGTAATCATTTCCTTTGGTTATAAAAATCTTCTTTCTACGTTCCTTCATGTTCATACGTTCTTATAAGAAAGAATATTTAGAAAGAAGTCATTCTAGTATTTCTCATATCCTTCTTTGTAAATCTTAAAGAAACTTAAGTGCAAGTTAGTTTGAGTTGCAAACCCAAACACAAACCTTTATAGGTGTGAGCATAGCTTGGAGAGGCTAGTCAAAGACTACTTGCAATGTGACGGTAAAGGTGTTTTACTGGTCTCTGTTTAGCTTGGAGAGGCTGGTTAAAGACTACTTGGTTTAGCTTGAAAGACTGGTGAATAACTACTTGTTTTAGCTTGAATAGGCTGGTGAATAACTACTTGGTTGGTGACAGGAGAGGTTGTTTTCTAGTCACTGATGAGAGCTTGGGAAGACTATTGCAAAGACTATCCTTGTTCTTCTCTGTCTAAGAAAAATTTAGTGGAACTCAACAGTTGTTAAGAACGGATATAGCAGGCTGGCCAAACCAGGATAAAACTCTCGAGAGTATTTTTTATCCTTCATCTCTTATTTCATTTCTATATTTGACTTATTTACTGTGTTAAGTTCTGGAACACTTTCTTTCACACGTTTGTTTCATATTCATTTTAGAAAGTTCACTTTCTAAAGTCACTAACGCGTTTCCACCGCACTTCAAGCTCACAACTTAATAATACTTTGATTAAGTTTTTTAGGATCTATGTAGGGAAACAAAAAGACACACACATGATTCAACCCCCCTTTTCATGTGTGTTTTTACATACACACTGCTCCAAGCTTCATGCACCTCTATGGTCTTCGTATAGCAACATGAGAAGTCCCTACAACAAAATTACAAGAGCAGATCAAAAGCATAAGAAGCTCTAAATATATTTGCCCATCCAAATGGTGCAATTAACCATGATTGTACTCAATATTGCATAATGAGGACTAAATACAAATCCACTAAATGTTAACCAATGAAGCAATATGCCTAGAGTTATAGAGGAAAATGATCATATGGATGCAACCCATTAATGCACAAGCATTACAATAAAGTAAAAGAGAAGGATAAAGAATTTATACTAGTTCAACCAAAACATTGCCTACATCCAGTCCCCAACTTCATAAGTTGAGAGTTCTACTAAAGTAAGTAGTCTTGTACAAACCTCTTCAAGTTTACAGGATATTCTTTCCCTAGCCTTCACAAGCTACCCAATAATGATAATTGTCCTAACCTCTCCAAGTTAACTTATAGTGACCACTAACAGGTTAAGGTTACAACTTTGAGAAAAGAATGTGGTGTTTAATATGTTCTTACCAAGGAGATGATTGCGCTTAGGCTCTCAAGATATTATAATAAAGTTAGAGAGTCTATGAAGGGACTTCTTACTATGTAACTCATAAATGAGAATATTTTCTAAGCGAGTGTGGTAAGAAGATTTTGGCATAGAAACATTTTTCTAAAGGGACTTTCTGAAGCTTTTTGAATTTGAAGTGACGTACGTTTTTCTCTAGAAAATTTAGCAACTTTCAATCCTTTCAATTGATGATCCTTTTATAGATGCCAAGGTGAAGACAACCATTATTCCTTGATGGTTCGATTACCTACACGTATCCTTTTTAAACCATTGTGAAAAGAGAGGACTTTTGAAACATTTTTCCAGGAGCTCTCCTTTTGCAAATGGCATTGTACTTTTGACATTTGTAATAGTGTTTGTTTTTCCTTTCAAATATATGACGTGACACACATTTACTTTAGCTATGGTTATTAAAAAAAGAAGAGTGAGTTTGATTTAAGTTTCTTGATGCTGAAGAAACTTTCTTGAGACATGGAGTTTCAGTCTTGATCAGCAACATTTACTTTTTGATGAAATTACTCCTTTTTGAAGGTCCTTGCTGATAGTGTCTTTATACTTTCTAAAGCGCATTCTTTCTTTTTAATACCTTCAATTACTTTCTGAGATATGTTATACATTAAACTCGTCCAAGACTCATGAGAGCAACATGTTTTGCACAAAGTTTATAGAAGTGAGTTGCATTTTAACAATCTCATTAAGTTCATAATTGAAATCATAAGGGTGACATTGGCTAATTAAAGCCAACAATCCCCACTAGTGTCAGCTGAGGTTTCAAACCCATGACCTCGCTCTGATATCACTTGTTCAATCAAGCACTTACCACTAAGCCAAACTATTAGTAAGGGCGCAACCTTATTTTCTTAAAGTGTCAGAGCATCTATCTTGAGAGGTTGCGCCATTACAGGTGCCATAGGCTAGATATTAAGCTCATCGAATCTTAAGGGTGAGACTAGCTAATTAAAGCCAGCATCAATCATATTAATTTTAATTGATATGATATTGATAAAATTTTTATTATTATTACATTTGAGTTGATTTTATATTTAATTACATCATATATTTTTTTACATAGAAATTTGGAGGCAATAAGGTTTGAACCTATAACCTTACGCATACTATCCAAGTCCCTTACCACTAGCCCAGCCCTAGTAGTTTACATCATAATTTTTATTAATAAAATGTCATATTAATACAAAACTTTTATTATTCTATTTTTAGTTTTGGTATTATAAATCGTTGTCACAATTTTTTCCAAAACTATTTTATTAAAAGAAATTTATAGAAAATATAAATAAATCCACGCAATACACGGGGGATTATCTCTAGTTTATATGTATTATTTGCTTTTTAAATTTTACTGTATTAATAGAACAAATATTAATAGCAATAATAATTTGTAATAATTATTTTCTTCAAAAATATAAAGTTACATATTTTTTTAATTATTAATCTTAGAAATGCATATAAAAATTAAAAAAAAAATTATAAGTACGTGTTTCTTTGATAGAGTTCTTAGATCCTTTTTGCCCATTACATACCGTATTGTGCAACAATTAGTCGCATATCACTCGGCACAAATTGTTGAACAACACAGTGAGTAATTGACTGGAAAAGGGTCCTAACTCACATTGTCTGATCTATATTCCTAAGACAGTTTTTATTGTTTTCTACAAGCAGCCAACCGAAATATATACATTTTACATGAAGTAATACAGCTAATTGTTTAGCCAAATTGCTTTTATCAAAAAATTGTGTATGTAGGTAAATAATGTTTAAAATATAGAGAAGCGTAAATAATAATTATTTTTTGATAAAAAGGCCAAACAAAAATGTTCCCTTTTCTTTATTTAATTGCAAATTAAATAAAACGAATGTTGGAAAGTTTATCTAAATGGCGTCCAAGATTCATGGCCAGCAGTGTCGATCAAGAAATACTATGTATTTCAGAAATATTTATAATTACATATTTATAATTTTTATATAAATTTAAATATTTTAAGTCAAAATTAAATAATTATTAATATTTTTAGAACACATATTAAACATACTTCAAAAATATTTAAATATTTCTCCTCTTGATAACTTTACAAACTATTCCTTTCCTCCCATTTCCGCCCTTTTTCCTATAAAACCCCAATTCATATAGGTACCTACCATTAAAAGGAAAGTGGAACAAACAAACAAAAATTGGGTCGCGTGCGCAATGAGCATGGAAACCAACCTTGACAGTTGACACGTAGTAATAGTTAAAGCACGACTCATTTATGGCCTATCACTTCCCATCGAGGCTCCAAAAAACCAGTAGCAGTGAGGTCCTGGATACAACTACTACCTACCTCCCGATCTCTCATTCATTTTCGCCACCTCTCACTTCCCTAGCTTCTATCCACTACTAAACAGCTCCATCACACCCCTTCGCTTTTTTAGAGTACCTAACTAAGGCTTTGATGGTATTGTTATGATTATTATTTTCTCTATTTTAAAATAAATATTATTTATATTTAAATATATTAATTTATAAATAAATAAACTTAAAAAATAAAAAGTATATTTATTTTAAAATAGAAGGAGTAAAAAACTATTTAATTTTTTAGACTCTTCAAAAACTACATCTCAAAAAATTATAGTAATATTATTTAATAAAATAATATAAAGATTGTTTTTAATAAATAAGAACTATTGAAGTAGCAGATAATAAATATATTATAAAATTAATTTTAAAATATAAAATGGCTATAATATATATAAATATTTATGAAAAATAAAGAATTAAAAGTATTAATTAATGGAATGATAAAATTGGACTTTTATTAAATTTCAAGAGTTATATTAATCTTTTAATTTTTTTTATTTTAGGGAGCAGAAACCAAATCTAAAAAGCATCCCATATAATACTCTTAAAAGTGCCTTAACTATTTGGTTTATAAAAAAAAAAAGTATTTTATGCTTTTTATAAGTCAAAATATCCAACTAAAGAACATTAATAAACCCACCCTAAATATGCAGTGACACGTAAAAAAATTACAATAAGATAAGTATGCAGTGGTTATTGACGCCATTGATATAATATTATATTGAAATAATATAAAATTTTCCCAAAAAACATTATAAGCTTTAGAAATTTAAGATGTTAATATAATACAATAGTTAATGTAACATTTTATAAATTAAAACACTAAATTAGTAAAAAAATACTTTTATTGTCACAAACAGTTATAATCACAAATAATAATGTAAAAAGATAAAATTATGAACAAAGTATAATTTTTCTTAATTATTTCATTAAAATTTTAAAAATAAATATTATTGTTTAAATATTTTTTATTTTTAGTTATATTCTAAGTAAATTATCTTACTTTTTATTATATTTAGTTTATATCAAATAAAATTTATTATTTTTTATATTTCAATAATTAATTTTTATTGAATAAAATATAAACAATCAACAAATAGGTAATACTATCTATCTTATATATTTTGAAATTTTATTCTTGTGTTTCCTAACATATAAAGGTATAACAAGAAAAAGTTTTAAATAGTGATTTTCATTAATTATTTATTTAGAAATTCAAAAATATAATTAAAATAAGTATTTTCTTTTGGTATTAAGATATTAATTTTCAATGGTTATAATTTAATCATTGATATTATAAATAGTAATAAGTTGGGTTAGAGGATTCCAAACTCATTCTTGATCATAAATAATTAAAGAATACTGATATCCTTGAATTTTATAGATGTACCAATGAAATTCTATTAAAATATATATTCTTTTTAGTTTTATTATTTTAAATTTTTTATTAATTATAATTATAATTTATATTAAGAATTATTTAATACTCATTTGTATATTTTTTAATAACTATTTTTTTACATCAATCAAACATAAAAAAAAAAGAGAAATAGAGAAAGAAAGAAACAGTTCTTTTTCAATAAAATACAATCAGGCATAATCCTTCATTACAACATTTTATTAAGTTATTCATTATATTAATAAATGAAGAGATTTTAGCAAACAAACTAATAAATATATTACTTCACTAAATGATAAAACTTTTTCCGTAAAAAAATGTTTTTCCTATACGATGCTTTTATGCATATGATAATTATTAATAATTATTATTTTAAATTTAAATAGGCCCCACATATTTAAAAGTTTTCAACTTAAACATTAAATTCTATACACTTTACTCCCTCTATTTTAAATTAAATATCTCTTTTATTTTTTAGATATATTAATAAATTAATATATACGTTATAAATGTACTTTAAATATGAAAGGAATATTTAATTTGGAAGAGATGGAATGTAAAAACAAAACATTAAAGCCTATTAAATACCCGTTGAAAGCATTAAATACAAATGCGAAAATAAGCTGTGGCTAGCGCCATCAATTACGCCCATGGCGCCCCATAAGCCTTACTAATAAATTAGATCACCGAGTCTCAGCATTAAATAGTGAAGACAACCCATCATCCCACCTCACCAAGAGAGCTATTCAATTCCCTCTCCTCCCTCTTGATACTTGAGCCATCCCAAAACGTATCATTCAAAAATCGAGCCTCTTTGAAACTCAAAACCGAAAATCAACCCAAAAATCCACTGCATCCGTGTGAAACTACCTAGGAAGATGAAGCAGCAACAACAAAGTAAAGCTCAGATCACGTTCCTTTTGTGCTTCATTTTGCTGATTACTGTGGGTGGTAATAGGGTGCATGGTGCTGATGATTTGGCCCAAAAGTGTGCCCAAGTGGTGCAAAAGGTGATTCCTTGTTTGAGCTTTGCGACGGGTAAGGCAGAGACACCGTCCAAGGAGTGTTGTGACGCTGGATCGGAGATAAAGGAGACTGACCCAGCGTGCTTGTGCTACATCATTCAGCAGACACATAATGGTAGCCCAGAGAGCAAGAGCATGGGTATTCAAGAGGCTAGGCTGCTTCAACTTCCTTCTGCTTGTAATGTAAACGCCAACATCAGCCTATGTCCCAGTAAGTTCAAGTTTTCCAAGTTTTATCAACTTTTGTTTTACACAAATATCAGCACAAATTACACCAAACTCACATTAGATTTTCTGAAATTCACATTTTATTTTGGGGACAAGATATTTTCTAAATGCATTGTCTAATATTATATGGAATAAATAACAGTGTGATAATTTTATAAACTCATAGGAGATTAGTTTAATGATTTTAGAAATTTGGGATTTTTTAGCAAATTTTATAAATAAAAAATAATCAAAGTTAATTTTATTAGGGTTTGAATCCTTTAAAGTGAGCCTTATTTTAGAGAATAAAATAAGAAGTTTCATTTTTATGTCAATATAATAAAAAGGATTTTACTTTATTTTTATTGATTTAATAGTAAAATCATCTTAATTTACTCTCTAAAATCCAAATCCATTTTTACTAAATCTCATTAAAGAGAACTCTAATTAAACCGGATTTGGTTAAATCATTAGATAAAAATTCAATTTAATAAGACTCTATATATATATATATATATATATATATATAGACTTAACAATTGAAACAGCCCAGGTTGTCCCGCGTGCCACACCCTCTTATGTACAGGGTAAGTTAGGGGAGGTATTTTATTTTTATAGTGCCAAATTTAACACTTCTACACTCACAATAGATATAGGTTTGACTAGTTTTATTTTATTTTAGATATTTTCATTTATTTATGATTTTTCTAATTTTATTATGAATATATTTAAAAGTTTAATTTTAATATATTGACAGTGTATAATTTTCTTTGTTATTATTCAATTAAATTATTTTATTTAGATGATTTTTTAAAGAATAGATGTAAAATTTATTTTTTAATTAATGTGATAATTCATGATTATATAACTATTAATATAAAAAATTTATATTATTAATATATGATAATTAAAGTCAATATTTAAATATAACTTATTAAATTTGTGTTCGCTCAAAATCTTTTTCCAAAGGTTGTCAGTTTGGTATTGGGCTTGGTTATTTGATAAAAGTTTTATTTTTATTTTTTAAGTGGAGCCTTACATCCTGTTTGTTATATTTTCTTAGAAATTTTTTTTAATAATCTTTTGATTTTTATGGGAATAATCTTTTGATAAATAATAAATAATGTAATTAAAAGAAAAAAATAATACACCTAATATATTTAGAACATAAATTATATTTAATACTTTTACAAAAAACGTATGTGTTTTTGGTACTCCTACTAAAAAGGTTATATTTAATTAGGAAGAAAATTAAAAATAATTAGGAAGATTTATAATTTAGAATAATTTCCTTACCAAAACCTAATTTAAAATAATTAGGAAGATTTAGAATTAATTTAATATTCTTATGAAATGCTTTTAATATAATTACTTAAAAAACAAATATTAAATATGCGTTATTTTTTTTTCAATTACTTATTACTTAATATAATATATAATAGAATGGTTAAATATATTTTATCCTTCTAAATTTTATATACAATTTACATCATGATTTTTTAAAATATATTATTGACACTTTAACTTCAAAACTATGCAGAACACCCTCTAATGTTTCTGATTTATGCAAGCCGACACATTAGCTGTAAATTCTTTGTGTAATTAATCCCCTATTTTTTTATTGTGTGCAACTCAATACCCTATTATGACTTAAAGTTTTGTAATGTTTGAAAAGTAGGGGTTGTTTTGCATAGTTTGGAAAGTTAAAGTGTCGCGATACAAATTTTAAAATATTAGATTTAAATTATACATGACCTTAAAATTTAAGTGGTAAAACGTATTTAACCCTAATAGATGTTCTATTTTACTTTTATAACATATTCTTATTTTCTTTAGCAAATCCCTAAATATAATATTTACGTAAATATAAGCAAGAAGATATCTAAACTAAAAAGAAATTGACGTGACCTATCATCTTGATTTGGTAGGACGTTATACAAATTATTTGTAGACCTCTTACTTTCAATAAGGTCGCTCATCTAGATTGGGTATAAGGATGTTGGAAAAACTATATATTCCTTTCGGTAAGGTCGCATATTGATTAACCAGGATCTGATTCACTATTAAAAAAAATTTGGTTACACTATATTTTTCGTCCATCAACTTTTTTTTTATTATTATTTAGTCTTTTTTGCTGTGACCATAAGTTTAGATTTGTAAGAGAAAAAGAAGAAAATGAAAAATTTATAGTAAAACATTCTAAAATTTTATCCTACAAGTAATTTCTTTTTGTCCTTTTTCTTCCAAAATCCATACACATAAATTAACTAATTTTAACTTTATTTTGGTCCAATAAATTTTCTATTAATTTTAGTTCTCTAACTCTTCAATGTTAGAGTTGAATACATCTTACAATATAATCTAAGCCAACTATTTAGTCTTCTCAATCTGCCCAATCTTCTTAACCTACAGAGAATCTTTATCTTAATAGAAGATGTACTATATACATGGAATTGCTTTGTGAGGTATGTATTTAACTTAATAGTAAAACGTCAAAAGCAGGGAACTAACATGAACATAATCACGATCCTAGTATGGGTTAAAGAACAAAAATGAATAGAAAATCAGTAATTAGGAGACCAAAATAAACAAAAATTTAGTTACAGAACTAAAACAAAAATATAAAATGAGTTTTTTCTAATGGGTGTCCTAAAAATGTAACACGATTAAATATTGAAAAAAAAAGCAACTTTTTTTTCATTAAAAACTGTGATTTTAAAATTTTATATGTGAAATCCATTAAAAAGTTTATAAAGTTATGTGACTAAAATATTCATTTTATAAAATTTTTAATATGATCAAAGCAAGTCCCTATTTATTTATTGATTAAGAAAAAAAATCTTAAATTTTAATGTTTAAATATGTTAGAAAGCTTAATACTTTTTCATTTTTTAAATTAATACCATTGATGATTAATTTATTTACTTTCTGATACTGTTGAGTTTACAACATTGCGTACTTTCGTCGTTTCTGTATTGTTGTTATTGTTATGTATCCTTGCTGCATGAAAATCCAATTAACATTAAATTAGAGTATAGCTGGTATCTAACTATGTATGTTATACGCAAGAACATTGGTGGTGCTTCATGGGGCAGGGAGTAGGTACCCCTCATGTTTTCAAAGTCTTTGAAGATGTTCCAAGTATTAATTTTTCCAAAAAAAAAAAAATTGTGATCTCTCTTTTTGATATCCTATCAACTGAAATTAGCCTTTTGTGATAAATATGCATTTTCCTCTATTTAACCTTTTTGTGATAAATATATAGTTTCCCCTCTTTTGTGTCACTTGGTATGATTAGTAAGGTAATTTTCAATTCCAATTATATATTCAAGTTGTTGTTAAAAAGAAATTAATCTAAGGGGGTGTTTGGTTGAAACCTAAGAATGAGATAGAAATTTTTATAAATGAGTTTCATGTATAATTTTACAACTGAAGTCCATAAAAATATTTACCTTATTTTACACCATAACCAAAGATAGCCTAAGTATTAATGAGGATGCATGCTGGAGGAATTAGCCTACCCCATAGATTTTTAGGGCTGGTTGATTTACGTTTTTATCATTGCTATTATTTTTTTTATTTTTTATTTTCAGAATTTAGTAAAAAAATTGTGATTATAGCAAATGAAAACAAGAAACATGATTTTATTATTTTTACCTTTTTTTATCAAAATTCTTAAAACAAGAAACATAGAAAATAAAAATAAAAAAGAAAAAATAAATTCACACTAAATAAAGAGTATTTCAATAATTAAGTTTTAATAAAAGTAGAGTTTTTGAACCAATGCCTTTAGGGTAGGACAGTGGGTAAGAATACTTAAAAGAGATATTTCTTAAGGTGGATATGAAAATATGAAAACTTCTCTTAACATGAAATCTCCCTTCTTTAACTCCTTAACCATAAAAACTCATAAAACTATTATCAAAAAATATAATTTTAATATTAAGTGATTGTTGAAAATACTTATAAATTTCTCAAGGAAAATTTATAAGTATTTTTAATAGCTACTTAATGTCGAATTTATTTTTTTGATAATAATTTTATTAATGTTTTCAATATTTGAATTGTTGAAAATACTAATTTTTCTTATAGTGTCACAAAATCCAAAGCAGCATATAACCAAGAAAATATCGGAGTTTTAAATACTTCCAATGTAAAATTTGTTTGAATACAATTGTTTTTGTATTTTTTAATTTGGTTGGTCTAGTGGTGAGATTTCAGTATAATTTTAGAATCAACAAATAAATAAATAACCAATTTTTTCTCGTCAAGTGCGATATATTTTTTTTATTGACTAAATAACCTTTTATTTCTTATAGATAGGAGGTTCTATTGTTGTCGGAAAAAATAAATCATGTTTGAAAAATGGGAACATAGGTGGACAATTATATGCATAGTTCCCAAACAAGGCTGTGATGGACTCGGTGAAAGCATTTGGATCACTGGGTTCCTGATTCAATCAATGAGTCACCCATTTCACCAGAATAAATGGATTTAATTAAATAAATATATTAAAATATAAAATAATTGAAATAAGTGTAGAATATATATTATTATTTACACAACTTATAATAAGAACACATGTGACTTAGTGGCAGTGGAGCCAACTTCCTTCTCATATGTCCCAAATTTGATTCTTACATACTACTATTTTTTAAATTGATGAATTTAAACTTAAAACCGTTCAACCCATACGTTCCAACCAAACTAAGCTTCTGAATTGGTTTACCAAGTTATATATAGAATAGATCCAAATATCAACCACTGCTAATGGGCAGTTCATTTGTTTTCGTTGAGCCTTTGGTTTGATCCAGTTCTGATAACACTGATTATACGTATTTAAATGGTTGCTGCTTCTACTATGTGGTGTCCATCTCAATAATTACCTTGGCTTGATTTGCAGGATTTACCTTTGATAGTAAGTTACTAACACAATTTTGAATGTGGACAGAGCTTTTGGGTCTATCTCCAAGTTCCCCTGACGCTGCTATCTTCACAAATTCTTCGAAGGTAACACCTACATCAGCACCTGCATCCACACATGCCTCTCCCTCGACCCCAAAGAGCCAGAAGAACTCGTATGGAACCATGCTTAGACCTCCAATGATCACTGACCTGATGGTTATGGCTTTGGCCATTGTTCTCATTGCAATGCCAACCGGATTTGTTAGAATTCATACATGAGGTGAAGCCAGCTTTTATATGTAATGTAGGACTTTCAGAATTGAATTGGTTTGTATTTGTGGCATGTTGTTGGGTCTTGAATTTTGGGACCTGGCTTTATCTTGTGTTGCCTTTGATTTCCCTCCTTAATTGTGCTCGCAGAACATGATAGATTGGTGGGAATTTAGAAATCTTCAATAATTTGCCTTTTTGTGCACTTTTTTAACCTTTCAGACGTTTTTTGTTGGGTCAAACTAGCCCTTTGTTGTATTTATATCTGCAACTATTATTAAGTTAGAGCTCTTTTTTAATCATTGAAAAATGAAATTAGTTAGTGTTTAAAATAATTTAAATTAAGAATTGAATAATTTAGTTTGAAAAGATTTAAATTAATTTTTTTTATAAGTTAAATATTATAGTGGATTATACTTACCTCCCATAAAATTTAGTATAGTAGTCTTAATTTATAAAATTGTTACTAGAAGTCTTAGATTTATTGAAACTTACCAACTCCATCAAAGTTTTTTTTTTCAATGAAAAAACAAATTTCAAAACTGAACTAGATTTATTTGTTCAGAGTGAAATTCAATGAAACTTATAAATACCATATTTTTGTGTGTTATTTTTATATGAAAAATATAAAAAGGAGAAAAATAAAAAAGATTTTTTTTTTTTTATCAACGCATACACGCCTTGACGGGGAGGGCAAAAAGTTCATATACCAACACCTCAACTGCCAAAAACAAAAAAACAGAGAGAGAGTTCATATAACTATTTTGGCCAAAGTTCCTAGCATGTTCGTACAAAAACAAACATAAATAATTGGTGCAAAAGCAAAAAAAAAATATAGAGTTGACCCAATTGTTGACCCCAACCCATAACTCTTGTTGTTCCATTACAAGAAGAAAAAAAATTCAAATAAAAAAATAAAAGAGAGGATTTTGTGGATTTGGTCGGTAATTAATCTGCAATTAATCTTGCAATCAAAATAAAAAGTCTCCCCAATCAATAACAATTATATCAATCAAGAATGTCAATAACTTGACATTGATGGCAATTAAGGGCAAGAACCGATAAATAAGGAGAGGCTTGGCATCAGATGGTGGATCGAAAAAAGCATCATCAGAATTAGATGTTCATAACGCAACTTGGCCTGAACTTCATTGGGACATGTTCAAGTCATATTCCAAGTTAATCGGATTAAAAATTTGAAATCAAATAATTTTTTAAGAGATAAGTTTTTTATGATAATTTGTGAAAAATTATTAGATTTTAAAGTCAATTGATATATTTCAAATAACTTGATATTATTTTTATATAATATTGTTTATTTTAAAACCTATATTATAAAATATCTATTAAATTTTATTTCTTACTTATAAAATTTTATAATTTTACTATGTATAATATCAAACTTTTCATATATATTTGAAAGTGATTAATCCAGGTATAACTTGGATACATAGTTGGGTCGGATTTCAAAAATTTAAGTTTAAAAATCAAGTCAGGTCTAGTTTTACCTAACCCAACCTCCTTTATACACCCCTTAATCAGACTAATACTTGCTTGAGCATCGTGTAATTTTGGCCTAGTCCATCTTTTGTTCTTTGAGTAATTCCCATTATCAGTAATCTTTTTTATCTTGTTTGACAGGTGCTTGCTTCCAATCTTTTTTTTTCCTTATAAATGTAACTTTTTTGTTTTGCTATGTGACTCGGACACAACACATCTGATTTTTGTTAATATCTTTTATTCACTAATTGTCTAGTCCATTAAAACCCATAAATTCAGCTATATCGTGAAACAATAACAAAGACCTGGACAAGTGTTGAGATTCCGACAACATTGGACTCCCATCAATGTAATATTTTTTGATTCCTTATTAATAATCGCTTCTGGAAAAATTTTAATACATTGAAAAATTAATGTATCTAACTATAAAAATTTACAATTTTCCTATAGTAACTATTAATAAATAATGAAGAAAATACTTCGTAAGAGAGAGGGATATATATAACACATGTGATAGTGATTTGCTTTCAGCTAAGCATTCATTATGAATCTATTATATTTAATGTCACTACCAAAGTATCATACACATTTCAATTCAATAAATGCACAGTTAAACATAAAATTTCAAATTCAAATTTTATTAGCATATATCGTATCTCTTTAAACAAAGCCTTTTCAATATAATCATTTTCTCGTGTGTGCAGTATTTTCATTCTTCCTCCATTCTCTCCTCTTATATTTCTCGAAATTTTACAAATTTACCTTTGGTTCTCAACATTTTCTCTTTTTTTTTCTTTCTTTTCTTTTCTTTCTTTCTTTCCTTTCTTTTTTTTTTTTTGCAAACTCAACTCCTCCATCATTGTTCCTCTACAGCCAATAGATGACATGCATGAAGGCACAAAATGCAAAAAAATTAAGGGTATGTTTGGAAATGCTTTTCAAAATAGTTTTCAATTTTTAAAAATAAAAAATCTAAAAAAGTTGTTTGATAGATTGTGTTTTCTTACTAATTTTAAAAATAGGAGAGTATAATGTGTATTTTAAAAACTAAAAGTGAAAAGCATTTTAAAGTGAAAAATACATAGTGGCACATAATGTAAATACATTGCTTGTATATAATTTACTCATTTTTGAGTCCTACTAGCTAAAAAAGTTCCAAAACGTAATTTTTCTTAGAAAAATGTTTGTTGTACAACAAAATTACACAACAAATGTACATCACACACCTTATAACCATTAGATGTGATGAGTGATCACCAATCATTCTACTCATTCATCACATCTAATAGTGATAGAGTGTGTGTACATTTGTTGTGCAATTTTATTGTTCACCTAATATTACTCTTTCTTTACGTCACAAAGGCTCACAACATTTTGGTAAAAAAGTGAAAATAGTACATTTTAAAGTTGAAAGTGCAACATCTTCATATAGGCGCGCTGTGTACGCCATCCCGTGTGATTATAACACCGATACAGATATTGTTCGTTCAGGGCCTGGCTGGATCCTGGGCGGATTTGCTCTTCCCCTCTCACTTAAAAAACGTCTGATGAGGAGGTATCCACACCCTTATAAGGCATGAGTGGACTAGTTCCACCCCTCCTAGTGGAGGCCTAGCGTCCTCGTGAGCTGGCACATCGACTCAGGATTTGATACTATTGTAACATCTATCACATCTAGGCGCGCTGCATATCACCAATCTCTTAGACGTGTTTTCCCCTTGAGAGGGGGAAGAGCAAATCCATGAGGGCATCTGATTAGGCTCAAAGCGGATAATATCTACATACGGGGTGTTACACTCACACTGTGGCGACGATACATAGCGTGCTTAATGTGACAGCTATTACATATGATATTAAGAACCTTCTGGATCAATGTGCCAGCAAGCAAGGACGTTGGCTCACTAGTGGGTGGAACTAGTCCCACATTCGGTTAGGGAGGAGAACGAAGTGTAGGTATAAAAATGCATGAGAAGGGGGGTTGAATCATGCTTTACTCTTTTTCTTAATCTTGAAACTTTTAAAGAAATATACTATCAAGCACTAAGCTTGAAGTACAAAAAACATATTAGTTTTTTGAAAGTAGATTTCTGAAGTATAGAAAGAGTAACAAAATAGCCAAAATGATATATCAGCAAAAAATAAATTATACAACATAACAAATAAAGTAAAGGAGATCAGGATAAGAAGAAGTGACATAAGTATTTTTATACTTGTTCGGCCAATCATGCCTACATCCAGTACTCAACAAATGTTGAGGTTTCACTAAACATCTTTCTTAAACTAAAAAAAGAAAAAATGGATTGTCTTTACATTAGCCTTCCCAAGCTCTCTCGTGTGATCAATAGACAACCCCTACTTTCACAACCTGAGTAGTTATTCACTAGCATCTCTAAGCTGAACCTTTAGTAGTCTTGTACTAGCCTCTCAAGCTAACCTCATGACAAGTAAACAACCCCCTGTCACGTTGAAAGTAGTTATTCAACCAACCTCTCCAAGCTAAAATGAGTAGTCTTTCCAGCCTCTCCAAGCTGAACCCATGACCTAGACAACCTCACTTCACGTTGAAAGTATTATTCACTAGCTCTCTCAGGCTAAGACAGAGTACTCTTTCCAAGCCTCTCCAAGCTGAACGAATAGCAAGGAACACCTCCTACTCTCACGTTGCAAGTAGTTTTACATTAGCTCTTCAAACTATCTCACACTGATCACTACTAGATCAAGGATACAAAGGTTTATGTTTGGATTGCCACTCAAACTAACCTACACTCAAGTTTCCTTAAAATATGCATGAAAAACCTGGGATAACTTGAATGACTTCTTTCCATAACTCTTCCTATGAAGAACATATAACTGTTCAAAAATATGGAAAGAAGATTTTTACAAGGAGATTGATTACATGATAATATGATGAACTTGTTGGGCATGAAGCAAGATTTGCAAGTTTCCTCTTATGTAGCATTAGTCACTTGAACGTTGAAGCACAATATCTCTATTTATAGACGTCTTCCATTATGATCGTTGCCTTGATCAGATCTCAACTGACACGTGTTGATCATCCATTTGTATCTTGAAAAAGTATTATAGAAGAGTAGCCTCGAGCGTTTAGAGGTTTTGTAGAAGCCATTGTGAGATTGAGGTTTCTGATGTTACTTTATAAACTAACTTTACTCTAACGTGGTTCTGAACTCTTTCTTCTAGAAGCTAAGGTTGTTGACCAAGTTAGCAGAATAGATGACTCGCTGAGTTGAACTGATTTTGACTTTAAATTTGAATTTTAAAAATTCAAATTTCCTTCTTTTTCAGTAACGTTCAACGTTCTATAGTGAAGTGAGCTTTCTGAAAGCGCAGAATCTATTCCTTGATGAAACTTTGATCTTCAGATCTTCAATCCAAGTTTATTGATGAATAAAACATTGCGAGTGTGATGATTGAAGATAGTAGAACACTTTGGCTTTAGCGTTTGATGGAAATCTTCCTTCATAGTGTACTTTCTAAAGTCCAACGTTGGTTTCTTGCCCTTGATATGATTTCCTTCCATCTGTAAGGCATTTATACATTCATTGCACAATAAAATGTTCACTTTCTATTAGGTTCAATTTATTTATATGAGATAAAACATATTTGCACATGTAAAGTGAAATCATTCTCATTTCAAGTCCGTGTTATACAATCCAAAAAACTGTATGTTGTGTCAAGAAACTCAAGGAAGACATTAGTCGTTCTTCAAAATATTTTCTTTGAATTGGTTTTGTTGTCACTCAAAATATATTGTTATGAAGCTTTCTGAACGGTTTTGGAGCTAACACGAAGCATGTCTTATAAGGATATGGATGCCTCCCCTATGCGACACGTTTTTCCCTTGAAAGAGGGAAGAGCAAATCTTAAGGGTGTGAGATAGACCCCAAAGCGACAATATCTACATATGGGTGTTACACTCACATGAAGATGGCGATACATAGTGCATCCAGAAGTGACAGATGTTAGAGAAAGTTGCCAAAATATTTATTTTATTATCTTTTTATTTTAAAACTTACTTTTAAAAACAATCACCCAAATTGATTTTTTGTTTTTAATCATTAAAACATGTTTTGTAATTTTGGAAGTCAAATAGGTTTTCTATATTTATTTTTAAAATTTAAATTTAAACTCTTTAAAACTATTTTGAAAAGCTAAAAAATAAAAACAATTCCAAGCAACACCTAAACCTTTACAATCCCAAGAGTTCATTCTATTGCTAAAAACAAGTTAATCAGTTTTTTCTTTTGCTTTTTTTATTTTAAAAAAATTGGAGGTTTATTAAAAAATCTTCAAAGAATGAAAATCTTCATTGTTGACTTCTAAAAGTGTAGACATGGAAAAGGCAATTGTCATGACCCAAATAAGGAATGTGACCTACACGAAACCTTCATCCTCACATAAGTCTCATGGCCGTTGAGTCATACTATATGCACAATTTAAACATAAAATCCATTTTCAACACAATTTTCATAACAAATACAATTCTCAATTTATATCAACGTGCATAAATTCATTTCATAAATCCAATCTAATTTTATAAAAATAATATAATGTACTTGGTTGCTCTATACAAAACAAAAACCATGAAAACTATATACTTTTAAGTACAAAGAAATATGAATCATGGTGTAAAAAAACTATAGCATGTATGGTCTGTACCCTACCGCACAACATTGAAACACTCTATAGCAAAATGCAAAATACTTCACTACTAAGTGAAGCTCACAAACTAAAACACTATGGCTGCTAAGGAGAGGTGTGGAGACATCTAATGCATGCTACTTATCTATAAGGGAAAGGAGAAGAAGGATGAGTTTTGTTTTAAAACTCAATGAGTGAATCCTCATCCATAATCATACATGGGACAAGAAAAGGGTGCATAAATAATAATGCAACACTAAAAAATTATTTCCATTTATAATACATAACGCAATGATAATCCTGGATTATAAGAGACATAAAGAAATATATTTATTTTTAAGGAATTAACATAGAAACAGAATATCCAATAACTGTAAGGTGGTGCTTAGTCCCTTGCGAACAAAAGCACATATCTGATATTTTAACGATCTGGAGCTGTTGTAATGGACTCATGAGTAAGGATAATTTGCCCACCGTGCAACTAGTATACAAAGGTTAACGATTTAACTCGTTAACTCACAATTTTGTTCCTCTCAGTAATTCCTTATTCTAAAATCATAATATAGTAAAAGGAACTCTATGTGTAACATCCTCCCAAGCACAACATTATCCTTAAGTTATGACATTATACTTAAGAGTTGTTATTTATAAGTTAGTAGACCTTTCTTAATTACCTATAGCAAGATCAATTGAATCGTGAAGTAACTAATCCTGATTCTATTAAAATATATAACTAAGAAATAAACATTTATTGATTACAAGGTTGAGTATAAAAGAAAGCTCTTCTATAAGCTTCAATACACATCTGGTCTCTATTATATTTATAGACATAAACATATGACTAAGTACAATTGATACAAGCTAAGCTTAAACTACTAAAATCCGATTTATTTGGTGCAGCCTCCTTATTCATTCATTGACTGGAGACGACGAGAACACACACACAAGGGTGAGAATTCTAAAATTCTCAGTCAGGCATCCCAAAACATATACTAAAATCCATGTCATCATCATCATCATCTAGCCATTTCTATTTATTAAGAAAATGTGATCATGCAACTCATATTAAAGACTCATTTTAGAGTCAAAATCATCCTTTCAAAGTGGGTTTCTTTGAGTATTCAGTCACTTAATGCACATATATCAAAATGTTCCAACAAATAGTAAATCATCCTAGGTAGACAATTTAGGATAACATGAGTATGCATATAATACATACAATAAAATTATCTCAAAGTGACCTAGTTTCACTTATACCATAGAAATTAAATTAGTGCATTTTCTCTTTTCATCAATATAGGAAAGACTTAGTTTATACTCTTAGTTTATATCACATGGTATTTATAGTGGATCACACCATACAAGGGAAATAGACTCTTATCAAGACTAAGCTCATTCCTATATGTGATCATTGGACTTCATTTTTCCTTTTCTAATCTCACAAGATCTATTCCTAGCCAATACATCTCGACTCATAATATCTCTAAGAAAGTTCCTCTTTTTGCCTTCCCTTTTACTCAACATAAGTCTTGTTTCTGTTTTGTCCATATCTCAGAACATAAAAATTGAAATTTATATATTCTCTTTTTCTCATATAACTACATCATGTACTTTTCTTTTCTCAAATGTATGCATAAGTCACATGTAGGCATTCAATCACAAGTGATTTCAATCATGCATCATAAACCAATCCTTAAAGTCACTAGCATGCATTCATATACATCATACTTGAACCAAAAATGTCATTACATTACAATTCAAGGTTTGGGTTTATTTCCAGCAATTGGGTAGATTTCCACCATTGTAGCAAAAATTTATTTGCATATCACATAATCAATTCAGAGGCTATAAAAATTATCTATGATGCTTCAAATGCTTCCCCAAGGTCCATAAAAATTTCAGAGCAAAAAATTTATCTAACTATGTTAACAAAATTAGACAAATTTGATGCTTAGAAACCACTTAACCTTCGTCAAACCCAAAATTCATAATTTTTAACCTAGCAAATGATTTAATCAATTCAAAAGAAAAATTATGGTAAACTTCAAGATGTGTCAATACTCTGTAAAAATTTCAAAGAAAAATTCAATCATTTGCTATGGTAACAAAATTATACAA